>NW_004624941.1:734199-767197 GCF_000247695.1 Heterocephalus glaber | reverse complement strand
CTTGACTTGAGGGTTTGTGTTGAAAAGTCTGCTGTGATTCTGATGGGCTTTCCTTTGCATGTGACTTGTTTCTTTTCTGTAACTGCTTGTAGGATTTTGTTCTTCTGTTGGGTTTCCAGAATCTTGATTATTATATGTCTAGGTGTAGATTTTTTTTGATCATAGCTAGTTGGAGTCCTACATGCCTCACTTATCTATATGTCAAATTCTTTTGCTCAGTTTGGGAAGTTTTCTGTCATTAATTCTGTCAACAGGTTTTTTATGTCATTTGTACTTTCTCCTGTTTTTTTGTGGACTCCTACCAGTCTTATATTATTCTTCTTTGCATCATGTAGGAGCTGTTGGATTGATTTCTCATAGTCCCTTACTATTTTTAAGAGATCTGTCTTTTCATGGTCACTGACTGCCATCCTGTCTTCTATATATGATGTCCTATCTTCAGATTGGCTCAGTCTGCTGTGTATACTTTCGATAGAGTTTTTCATCTCTTGGATATCTGTTTGAATCTGTTTCATGAATTCCGTTTCTCTCCTATGTTGGGTGTTCATAGTTTCCATTTCTTTCCTATGCTGGGCATTCATGGCTTCCATCATGGTCCTGAACTTAACTATTTTTTTTATCTGTTTCTGTTCTAGAGTCTCTAATCATGTCTTTCATTCTGCTCACCATCTCTGTAGTTACCTGGGAAATTATTTCTGTTTTGAATTTTTCTAGTGCCTCATTCATCTGTTTTGTTACTTCCTGTGCTATCCATTCAGGGTGTCCAGGTGGTTGACTATCAGACTTTTCCACCTCGTTTCCCCCAGAATTTCCTTTTTGGTGGGGTGGAAGTCTAAGTTTGTGCCTTGCTTAAATGTCTTCTCATTTGTGTTTTTGGTATTATCCTTGGTTTAATTCCTGGGTTGATACTTCAAAATTGCTTACTGTAAGTATCTTTGTTGCTTGTATTTAGAACCTTAATGGAATGATTGCTTCTCAGAGGTGTCTTCCAGATATAGCTGGTCTTTAGATTTTGAGTCTCTAATGACTTTGTGGCTATCTCATTTTCATTATACCAGGAAGGACAACTGATCAATCACAACACCTTAGCCCCAGTGATACAATCAGCAATACCATAGCATCAAGCACAGCTTAGAAAATGACAATTTGCGGTAGTTATTAATCTATCACCTTTAACTGTATGAATTAAATCAAAGTCGAGGACCAGCCCAACACATGTTTACAGGGAATAAACTCTTCAATATAGCAACTTTACCCTTCAGGATGGGGAATTAGAAGGAGTTGGGGAGGGAGAGTTAGATAAATAGAAGGATAGGGAAAGGTTAGCTGTGAGGCTAGAGGATACAGGAAGATCATGCAAACTCTAAGAAATTTGAAGACAAGAGGAAAAGACAGAATGAAAGAACAAAGACGAGAACAGAACAGCAATAGGGAGGCTAGAAACTGTATTTACTTTCCTTTAAAACTAATGACAATCAAGAGAAGGAAAAAAAGAAGAAAAGAAAAATAAAGAAGAAATCTGAATTAGGGCCAGAATAGGAACAAAAACGGAGATGAAGAACAAATTGGGACAGAGAGAAAATGAGTGAGAGAAAGAAAAGAGATAAGAAAGAAAAAAAAGGAGAGACAAAAATTTGAAAGGAGTAGAAAAAAATAAAAATTAAAAATTAAAAATAAGAGCAAAATTTTTTTTTTTGAAAATAACAAATAAAAATAAAAATGAAGGGACTCCTTCAGGGTATGTCTCTGTTGTCACAGTAGACAACATGGATAGCAGTGTGCAGATATAAATAAGTCAATGAGTCTCAGGAAGCCAGTAGCAGACCCTTGAGATTCAGGCAGATTTCTGGCTGTAAGTCCCAAGTTGAGCTCCCTGTCCTCCTGCTGGGTTGTACTCTGCAAGGTTCTACTGCAGATTCCAGCTGTCCTTCCTCTGAAGATAGTCCAGGTTCTGATGGGAGGTGATGATCCCTCCAACTTACCAAGTACAGTGGTCTGTTGTGCCTTTATTGCAGAGATTCTCTTCACTTTTCCAGTGGTCTTCAGGTTTCATCAAGAGCCTGAGAGAAACTTTCTTTCTGTTGTTCAATTCTGCTGTATCTTCTGGAGCTCAAGACAATGGCCTTTGTGACCCCCTGTGCCTCTGTAGTGTGGAACCACATAGTGGCACAGCCAGGAGGCCAGAGGCGGGATGAGAGGTGGGGGGAACTGCAGGTGACAGTGCAGCTAAGCTGGTCACTGGGGGGCGGGGCGCAGGGATGGAGAGGGGCTCCACGTGGCCGAGGTCCTCACCGTCCACCAGCTGGTTGCTGGGGTTGAAGTCTTTTCTTGGATCTACTGAACTGGGGCTGGACAAGCAATAGATACTTTTCAGTGTTTATGATATTTGGTCTCTTGAAGGTCACTTGCATTTGTTATCTCTGATGTGGCCTTCTTGACACTATTTTCTTGTTGCTCCCACCTGCATTTCTGAAGTTCATCTCAGTTGTACACACTGAATTTTTTTGGTAATTCTAGGGATCAAATCCAGGGTCTCACATATATGAGGCAAGAGATCCACCACTAAGCCACAGCCCAATTCCTGACTTCTTTTTCCAGCTTCTCCTTCAACACTGGGGTTCTTCTCCCTTTTTCTTCTTCATTAACAACATCTTTTGTTGTGTGGACTTTGTCTTTGTTTCTCCCTCTCATCCTGTCTCCCTCTGTGTGAGGCTTTCATTCTGTAGATAATCCTTCTTCCTGGGTCCACGTGTCAACCCCAGAGGAGATTTTTTTGGGTCAAGTGCCCATGCCTGGACTGATGACTATGCAAGGGGACTCAGTGTCATTATGTCATGTCTTTCTGGGGAGTTGTAGGGAGACCTCATGACCAGCATCCCAACTAGACCACTTGTGATGCTGCCACATAGGGTACAGCAATATGTCCACCATGCCACTCGATCTCATCTGGATCTATGGCTCTAACTATTGGCAACCTGATACCCATAATTGGACTCCCCTACCTTGATATCTGCTTTGAACTCAAGAGCAGTGTACCTACTTGCCTATTGGGTATCTGTCTCCATCTGGGTGTCCTCAAGCACCTCAAATAAAACCTTTTCAAGATAGACCAATTATGCATCCCTGAAAATCCTTCTCTCCCTTTTGGATTTACGATCTCAGTAAACAGCAGAATTTTCCACTTAGTTTGCCCAGACAAACACCCAAGAGTCATTCTCAATTCCACCTCTCCCTCAGCTCACCCCAACACTGCCAACTCCTATCAAGTGAACCTTGTAAACAGTCCTATGAGTCTCCTTCCATTCCTTCTGCCCCTGTGTCCTCTCTGCCTTTCTGACCTTCTCCCTTCCTGTGGGATACAAGAGCCTCCAAACACCAATCAGCTTCCTGCTTCTCTCTGCACTGGCCCTCCTAAGAGTGTGCTTTATAAAACACAGGTCTTATCTGCATCACCATCCTAATGAAACCTTTGGAATCTCCTTCCCGTGACCTAAAAGACCCCAATGTACTTACTAGGGGGCACCTGGGCTCCTCAGGGATTTCTTTTCCCAAATGAAATCAGGATGACATGGAGGACCTCACACATCCCTATCCCACCTGTGTGGCCCTTTGGAATCTGTTGATTCTTAGACTCCAGAGTTCTTATTTGGGAAGTAATACTTATAGAATGCTTTAGGATTTCTCAAGAACACACACATATACCTTTATTTAAACTTTGAGTGTCATAATCAGTGTGAAGCTGATTTTCAGCCCTATTTTAGAGACCAAGAAACAGAGACTAATCTTAAACTGTGCTGGGAAGTTCATGATGTGAAGTTCGGCACAGGATCACATGCATACTACACATTATCTGTGCCCAGATATGATGCCAGTGTGTATCACATGAAACATTCCAGATGCTCTGAAAAGATAGCACAGGATCCCAGGGCCATGGGATGGGGTGCACTTTTAGGATTTGTCCACTCCTGTCCTTCAGTCCACTCAGTCTGCTCATACATTTTCATGCCTCCTGTCATGTGTGAAATGAAATTTTGGGAACTACCCTTTGCTAAGCATATGTATTTGTGATTTGTAGGACTGGGCCATGAATGCTGAGTACTGTCTTTACAATGAGATGTAGATTTTCCATTTAAAGTCAAGTCCTTCATTTTGAAATGCTGAATAGGATGTACTTTTAAAAAGAATTCCAGATGGTTAAATTAGGAGACTAAGAATAAAAAGAGACCAGCCCAAGATTGCTCCCAAGACTTTTAATTTGGTTGTGAATGAAATGCATTTCCCTCTATTTCAAGTGTGTTACCTCCCATTCCTTATTCCCCAAATCATCCCAAATCATGACAAAAAGCCCTTGGGCCTCTGTGTGCCCAGCCCTGCTTGACACCCCGCCCCCCATCTGTTTCTTTTGCCAATTCAGACAAAGATGCAGTTTATAGAATAAGAGGAGGTGTAACAAGATGCTTTCCTATACAGTGTCTTTTGGAGGGAGACTGTCAGGTTGTGGCAGCTGAGAGAGAGAGCCTTGGGCTTTCTCGGCAGGGTCCTCTATGGAAGACTTTCTCAGTGTTTCCTAGGTGCAGGGTCTGGTGGGTGGGGATCTGTGGCTGAGCCCAGAGGTGGGGCCTGGTGATTTCTTCCAGGAAAGGTGAAATGCTCCCAGTGATTGTCAGAAATCATCCTGTTACCTGAGGCTCTAGGGGCTCAGTCTTCCTCTGGGCTCTGGGGCGGGGGGGGGGGGGGCAGAGCTGTGGAGAGGGAGAATGGGAGGGAGATGGAGGTTCCTCTCTGTCCATGATTCAAGTCCCAGGGGCTCTTTACAAAGTCTTCAGAGGGTTGAGTGGCTCAGGCACTCCCAAAACTGAAGAGGGGCGCTGGGGACTAGGGAGTTGGCCTCCATACCTGAGGTCACTTTTTAAGCCAACAGACTGGGTTCTATCCTGTGTTGTGGCCATGAGTCACAGCCAGCCAACCCAGGAGCCAGATAATTGGACCATGGAAACCTTTCAGTTTTAGCAGCTGTTGGACTTTTGCTAGAATCCAAACCCTGACACTGAGGAGGTGTAACCTCCCAGCACCAAGTGTCACCAGTGGAAAGGCCCAGGGGCCCCAGGCTTCCTTGAAGTCCTTTGCAAAGTACAGCTTGCTCCCTGTCTCCTGTGTGTACCCCAGGCAGCTGTCCTCTCAGAGCAGCCACATGGCTGGTTTCTCCTTCAGCTAGCCACCCTGCCAAGCATGCAGGCACCTGAGCTTGTCCTACCAGGCCAGGGCTCGTCTGCTGGCCAGTTTAGGCTCCATCTAAGTTCAGACAGGAGGTTTCCCTGTTGGGTTCAAGGCTGTGCCCTTCACTATCTGACCAGTGCTTGCCTCAGAGGACACCCTGGATGAGCATTTATTGAGTGAGTGAATGAATGAAGAAAAATAATATTTGGAAGGATGGGAATCACAAGCATTCACAAGCTTCATTCACAAGCAGGGTAGTGAGACCGGGGTGTGTGAAGCCAAAGTCTGCCTTCAGGTGATCCTATTAAGCCTTAAATATGTCCAAAGCTAGCAGGAGGGAGGGAGCTGGACCATGACAAGGACTACAGAAATTCCACGGTAGATGCCAAAATCTTTGCAAGGCAAGTGCAATGTTCAAATCTTTCCACTTGTTCTGTGGTCAAACACTGAAGGGAATGAACAGAGACTAGACTCAGGAGGAAGATAATAAAATAATGTAGCATTTATTTATTATTTATTATTTATTATTTATGTACCAGGCAATGTTTTAAGTGCATTCTGTGTGTTACTTCACTTACTCCTTATGAAAACCAGGAGAGTCTCCATCCTGTCATTGTCCCACTTTGCTGACATGGAACTGGAGATGTGGGCGGGGGAAACCACTTGTCTGAGAGTCACTATGATCAGCCTGGCTTGAACCTGGTCCCTCCTGGGTTCTGGCCCCAGTTATACCAACAGTTACTATGGACACAAGATCTTTCTTCAGCCTCCAAGTTGAGGTTCTTAACCTTCTCTACCGAAGGTGCTTTCTTTGGAGGAGTTCTTGGGTTTGGCACAATCAGTGGAAATAACTAATGCTGGTCTTGAAGATGGCTGAGTTGAAACTGCTCTCAATGTGGGAGCCCCCAGCCCTGTCAGCATTTGCTGACATGATTAGTTTCAAAGCACTCCTGATTCACAGGGTCTCAGACTTGGGTCCCTCAGAGACCTCTCCCCTCTACCCTTCATGGTGCTGATGGGAAACTGAGGGAAGGGACCCTGGGTGTCCCCAGCTACCCTTTTGAGCACTGGAGGGGAGCATAGCATGGAGACTGAGTCCAGCCCTGCTCCATCATTGGTCACATGTGTGACTTTGGACAAATCTCCTCACTCCGCTTAGCTTCAGTTTCCTGTAACACAGAAACAGTTTATCTCAGACATTATTCATGTGCCGAGTACCAAGGTCAACACAGCATAAAAAGCCTTAAAGACCTGGACTTTTGCTACTGTCACCCCCCCCCCCCGCCATGTCCTTGGCACAATTGATGTCACCTGGTGGTCACAATGTGGTCAATACAGGGCATGCCATGCAGGCTGATGGGAAGGAGCAGGTGGGACACATGCACACTAAAAGGCTTTCTGTGTGTATTTGAGATTCAGATTCCATGTGACAAGCTGTGTTTTATTTTCTGTATCTCTTGACCCTATGGCACATGCATCAACATTAAAAGTTGGCCACACTGGACAGCACCTGTCTTCTCGTCCTCTCTGTACCCAATGTGGTCCTCATAGTAGGGCAATTTGCTAAGGTCAGCTCTCAGAAGGGAAAGTCAGACTCTTGGCCCTGTGATGGACACAGCTGTGGGACTGGTAAGTGATGCAGGAATGGAAGCGAAAGGCTGGAAAATTTAATTTCTTACTTGAGATTTTGTAGGATTCTTGTGTGGAGACTCTAGCAGCATTGGTCCCTAAGTGTGTAATGAGCAGAACGCTCCTGCTGACCGGCAAAGGATGGGCTACATGAAGAAGAAGCGACACTTTGGCCAGGCAATGGTTGCCCATGACCTGCAGGCCAAGGTGGTACCTCCTGCTTCTCACACAAGTTTTGTTAGAACAGTGCCATCATGTCTTTATGGCTGATCTGCGCTTCCTTCTCACTGCAGTGGCAGAGCCGAGTAATTATAACACAGGTCATGTGGCTCTGAAAGCCTAAAATACTTATTTGTCCCTTTATAGAAAAAGGGTGTCCATGCCTATTTTTAGTCCCTGGATCTTAGTGGTTATTAGTATTGTGGCATGACCAGCCTCTCCTGACTGCTTTACTTATGTTTAGAGCTGGTGATTTAATATGTAGAAAATATAGGGTGACTGTTTTCGTTACATTTATTACTGGGATTACTGTGTATCATTTGTTTACCAGTCATAATTTTCTTTTGTCTGCTTGTGTCCTTGACCATTTTATCATTAGGATTTAGTGATCTCATGGATTTGATTTTGTTCTCAAAGGAGAGTATGTTAATCTTTTGTAGTACACATTTGCTTTGTTCTATCAAGTCTTAGTTGAGAAAAGAGATAGTCCTTTCCCTGCACAAGCTTAATATTTAATTGTATCTGCAGTAGTATTTGATTTTTAAAACATATTTTAATCTACCAGGAAATTGTTTTAATGCAAGGAGTAATATACAAGACTGAGGTGAATCTTTTTTCCCTCAAATTGTTAAATAATTTTCCAACACCACTTTTTAATAAGCCTCCCTTTCCCCATAGTTTAATATTTCTCTTATAATTTGATAATATTTTTCTGTGTGGAATGGTGTCCTTTTTCTATTGCATTGATTATCTTATATATTCTTACAAAAATGCTTTTGCTATAGTGTTAGGTGAAAAAGCAAAGTACAAAGTTTATGTCTATATATGTATATGCACCATAAAATAGACTCAGAAAAAACTAAAATGTTATTAATTATAGCGTTTGTCTGAAACTTTTATAATTTTCTTTGTCTTCCCATTTTCCAGTCACTTTTGAAATCTTCTCATATCCACAATAATGGAAAACTAATTTATTTTACGGGAAAAACAAAAATGGAACCTTGGTCTTCTAATTTCTTTGCCTGTTACATGTTCTGCTATCTTGAGAGGTCTTGCTGTGGTTCTAAAATACTTCTTTGCTTTTTAATTTCTATGAGATTCATTTGGTGGCACGCACAGCTGTCTGTCCACAGCTGCAGTCTGTGACCTCCTTGTTACTCTGACAGAGCTTCTGCCCCTTGGCAGCTCAGGTCGATGTGGGCAAGGGCTCTGGCTTGAAAGGAGGCTGTGCAGGTGGCTGGTTGTAGATTTGAACCCCAGCCTGGCATCTCCTTTTTCTACCTGCAGGATTCCAGGCATCTGCCTGCTGGCCCAGACCACCACCTCTCAGAAGTCCAACCTGCCTTCTTTCCAGTGCTTCATAGCCTCTCAGAGCCTGGGACTCCTCCTCCTCCCTTTGTCCCACATTCCCCTCTCAGCCTGTCCGCTCCACTTCAAGCCTTAATTGTCATGCTCCTGGATCTGGTGGGTCCCCTTTTTCCTTAGAGCCTGCGGGGTTTTACATAAAATACAAAGCTGAGCTCCAGCTCTTGGCTGAAGATCCCAGTGGCCGATTTCATTATCCTGACATCTGCTCAGTATTCATATTTCATCTTCCTGGCCATCTTCTAGAGAGTAGGAGCCAATAATGCTAAGGGCTTCTCTTTACTGAATGCTTTTTATGTTCAAGGGACTGTGCTAAGCGCTTCATACACATGAGCATATGCATTTCTCATAGCTCAGTGAGGATGATATTATTACTGTCTCCATTTTACAGCTGAGGAAATGGCAGCACAGAGTGATGAAGTGAGTTGTCTAAGGCCCCATGGGTAATCCTGGGTGAGCAGCCCTGTGTACATCACATTTGGTGTATCTGATGCTAGAGTCCACACCCTCAGCCACTGGCCATGTTTGTTCTCATTCTTCTTGATTTGACTGACTGCGCCTACCTTGAGCTGGCCCAGAATCCGTTGGAATCCCCAGCCATGAGGCCAGCACTCTGTCCAGGTCACTCTTGCTGGGCATGAGGAAAAAGAAGGCAGGAAGGTGGGGCTAGAGGCCCCCTGGTGTGGATGGGTGTGTGGCAGGACACACCCTGGAAGTTGGGCTGCCATAGCCACAGCCAGAGAGTGCCCCACTTCTGTACCTTCTTTGTCATTGCCAAGTCTGGCTCAGTCTGGATGTGGGCTGTGGTCTTCCTAGATTTTCTGCAATGTACCCTGCCCCTCTCTCTATGGAGGGGGCGGCATCCCAGGGCTCTTTTCTGGGTATTTCCTGGTCATATGGGGGCCACTCCTGCCTCCTTACCAATTCTGTGGACCATGCATGGTTGAGCCTGGTCTGTGGGTCCTCATGTGTACTGAGAGGACCAGGTGTCTGGGATTGTGCCAGGTGGCATGAAGGTACACGAGGATAGCTGCTTGCTGAGAAAGACCAGAAGCCAGGAGCACAGCATCTGTTACATCACCCCCATTCTCTAGGTTTAGCTGCAGGCTCAGCTCAGAGTGAGAGCAGTAGGACCAGTGCTGAGGCCAGGTCTGCAGGACAGGAGACCCCAGGGTGTGTCTTCTCCCAACCCTACTTTTGGTGAAGTCACCCTGTGGGTTGACGCGGACCGTGGTGGCAGGATTCACATCATGGCTACACTCCTTCTCTTTCCTCAGAGAGCTACCTGTGGACTACTTTCTAGAACAACACTGAATAAAAGTGACTCACTGTTCCCCAACACTGTTTTTTTCTTTTTACTTTTCTAAGTCTTTGTACTCCTACATAACTTTTAAATTTCAATATCCAATTCTTCATTTATAGCAAGTATACATAGACCTGAATTTTTATATATACCTCACGTTTTCTAATCCTGCTAAATTCAAATACAAGTTCTAGGGGCTCCTAGAGATTTCTTAGTATTTTCTCTGTAGATGATCATTTCATCTACATATAAAGATTTTACTTCTACCTTACCAATCCTATCCTAATTGTGTCATTTTATTGCCAGACTATTTTGATTTGGGCCTAGGTTTCAAAGTTTAATGGACAGATGAAGAGTAGGCATATCTGCCCTTGTTTCCCACCTTAGGGAGAAAGCATTGTATCTTCTCCATTCATATAAGGAGTTTTTGCTGGAAGTACGGAGTACATGGCTTTGATCTGTTAAGAAGGTTCTGTTCTACTTCTAGTCTACTGATAGCTTTTACCATGAACAGCTGTAGAATTTAGTCCGATACTTTTTCTCCCACTACTGGCAGGATCATATGACTTTTTCCTTTCCTCTGTTAAAATGATGACTTTTGGGGGTGGATCTTCCGATGCTGAACCACCACTGCCATCCCTATAATAAAACCACTTTCTACATACTGCCAGATCTGATTTCTAATAGTTTGTTTTATTAAACAAATTTCTATCTATGTTCATAATTTTTTCTTCTATTATCTTTATCCAGTTTTAGGATTAGTACAATGTTGATTTCCTAAAATGAGGGGAGAAGTGTTCTTTCTTTTTTCTGCTTTAAATGTTTGATATAATTTGTCAGTTAAAATGTATATGAGCCTGTTGTTGTCATATAGGTAGGTTTGCAAGCTAGGAATATACTTTCTTTAATAGGTGCTATTCAAATTTTATATTTCTCCAGAGTTAGTTTTATTAATTTGTCTTCCAAGATACTTCTTAGAAGTTGTCAAATTTATTTCAAAAAAGATTTTTGCAATATGCTTTCTATATCCTTTTAAATTCTATAAAATCTGTGGTAATGTCTCCTGGATCTTGTTATTGTAATTTTTAAAATGTATAATTGATATTGTGTAATAGGAAGAAAAGGTCTAAAGGAGCAGGGGAAGGGGGAGGGGAAGGGGAAAGGAAAGAAGGGAAAAGAAAAAATGTGAGAAAAGGAAAAAAATGGAAACAAAGTCCTTGCAAATAGGGAAGGGTGGGCAGGGGAAGGGGAAAAAAATAAGAACCAAGATACTCATGTAATGGTACAAGATCCCAATGATGAATGTAATTGTATTGTATACCTAAAATGTACCAATAAACTTAATGGGAAAAGAAAGTGTCTCATGAAGTGTTCAGGCAGGCTAGGTCTATATTCTGGCCATATCACTTCTCTGAGCCTCAGTTTCCACATCAGCAAAGTGAGGATGTTAGCATCAACATGACAGAGTTTGCTGGAAAATGAAATGAGTAAGGCATATGGTGCTTAGTGGAGAGTGATTGTTCTGAGCAGACCACAACTGATGGTGATGATTACAATGAATAACTGTAGGGAGTTGGGAAGGAAAGTGACAGCCAAGGAAATGCCTCTAAAGGCCAACTGAACAACATCCTTAACTCCACATAACCTGCTGCTGAGTCTCGGCTAGAACAGACAGCACACACGTTCCCAACAGGAAGGAGGGGATGCGCTGCTAGGAGTGGTGGATGCCTGGAGGAGCCTGCTCTGAATGGGCAGGTCCCATGGGGTTAACAGAAAGAAGGGCTCTTAGCAGACATTAATCATTGGCTTCTCAGAGGGAGCCAAATGATCCTTACCAAGGAGGTTGAAACCAGATCAAGACACTAATACTGGCTTTACCACTTGGAAGTTCTGCAAGTTTAAATAAGATACTCAATTTTGCAGACCTTTAGTTTCTTATTTATAAAGTAAGGATAACCTACTTTATGTTGCAAGAATTACAGGTGCTGGTGATTTATAGATGAGAGGTCTTTGCTCCTATAATCTACCTCAGTAGAGGATGGGTTATTACTCCTTAGACTTTTGTGGTCTGATGGTCTGCTCAGTTCTGCTTTAGCCTGTACCTGACACCACTCTTGTCACAGCACTGTCCATAGCTCAGCTGGGTCTCGAGCGTCCAGGGTGGCCTCACTCACTGGCCAGTCACAGTGGCAGAGTGGTTGGGATGCCCCCACCCTTGCAGTGGGTTCTCATCCTCCATCCAGCAAGCTGACTGGGGTTTCCTCACCACATTGATTTCAAGGATCCAACAGCAAAATCAGATCCTGCAAGTTCGGAGTAAGATTCTGTAACATAGTTGTTCAATGTCACTTCTGCCAGTCTTCAATCTGACAGCTCATGGAGCCAGCCCAGGTTCAGGGATAGCCATGTCCTATTGCAGAGGGATAATGATGGGGAAGGGGTTCTCAGAGTCATATCTTGTACTTGTTAACCACATGCAGGTGCTCTGGGCTTCTCCCTTCTCACTACCTCCCGTGGTCCCATCCCAGTGAAGACAGTATTGTATTTAGAGTAAGAAGAATGGAGAGAGAGAGAGCCAGAAAAGTGAGAGGAAATGGCCAAGAGGAGGCAGGATCTTTCTCAGCAATGGGAATGGGTTTCATTGCTTTCTGGGTAGAAATAGAGGGCGAGGGGGTAGAGAGAAGCTTCTAGAAATATAGAAGCTATATGAGAATAGAAAGGAGAAGAAAGAGGATTTAAGGAGTTTCAAGATGCAAATAAAAATTATTTTAAAAATTCTTGTGACTGCTGGATTGTATTTCTTTGAGTGTGACTTTGACTACAGATCAGGTCACACTGGGTCTTGGAATTTATTTCAGTAAAATATTCACCATGCATCTTCAGTACCTATGACATACGGGCACTCAATAAACAATGTGTGCTCTAAAGGCCTTCCTTACTCCTGGCAACAGCCTCCCTATTCCCAAGGCCAGCTATGGGGTCTACTTTAAGGGGCTCAGGCACCTCCTGCTTCACGTTGATTCTCCCCGCATGGTGCAATAGCCCTTTGCAAGACCCAAAGTAAGAAACTGGGGCATTGCTGCTAGACATAAAATTCAGGTATGCCACAAAAAGTAATTCCATTTTTCCTTTTCTCCATGCATCATATAAGACCATAGATCCCGAGAAAACTGTCAAAAATATAACCAGCACTGGCAGGGAGAAAATTCACTGGCATAGATTTCTAGACTGCAGGTCCTTTTCCCATCATCATGGACAGGTGAATTTCCAAAGTCCTTGGTCTCCTATTTCTCTGCTGTCTTGAGAAGGACCCTCCCTTTCATTTTCCTACTTTGATAGTGATGTTTCTAGTCATTTGGGGAAATAGAAGATATACTTTAAAAATCTCCTGAGGTAACACTTTTCTCTTATTTGAAAATGAACATTTTAATCGGGGTTTTTAATGTTACCTGTATTCTTTTCTCTCTATTGCTTTCTTGATGCAGCTCTTTGCTCCCTCATTTAATTTCTATCTTTCAACAAGAATGTAAACCCCATGAAGTTGGGGGCTTTGACTGTTTTCTTTACTACTGAGAAAAATACCTGTCACAAACAGTATTTGTTGAATGAATGAAAGTAAATAAATAAATTTTCCTTCTGATTTTTTTAAACATGGGGACTGTTGCTACCACGAAATATCAAAACATCATAGCCTACCTAGGTTCATTTCTAAAACTTCAGAAACTTAGAAAACAGAAATAAGAGTTAAACATTAAGGTTCTTAATGAAGCATAGTAAAAAGTACAAAATTATCTTCAAGGCTAATTTTAGAGTTGTGAAAGACTATATATGACACTACTGACTTTATTGACGTAGATTGAAAAAAGGAGTCTGTCAGTTGGAGGAGAGTGTGGTCAGTCATAGAAATAATAATTCAAAGACAGCTTGGGTGGTTTCACCCAAGACCAAGGCAGGAAGTTCTGGCTGCTGGGCTTGAGTGGTGCACCCACCCAGGGGCCCCGTTGTGAGCAGCAGTCTCAGGCCATCCCCACTGCATGCCCTAACTCACTTCCTGGATCTTAACTGCTGCTCCCAGAGCTACCTCCCATGGTGACCCACTGGCCTGGTGGGAGGTCTGCTTTCTGGGAGGAAGGGCACTGGCCTTAGGTACCAGAGGCCTCTGAGGCCATAGCGGTTCTACTTGCATCATCAGCTCTTCAGAATCATGTTGTCATCCATCCTTTTCCTCGCTGTGGCTAATCGAGAATGAGACCAGTCTTGGCAAACTGGGGTTATAAGTTTGAGTCTGCACAGGTATGAGCTGGACTTCCGTTCAGGGCGGTGCCCACCACAGATACCCTGCGAAGGCTTCAGAGACACAGCCATCGCAACTTTAGAACCATCTTGACTTTGCCATGGGATACTACTTTTTTGATTCAAGCATCATTAGGAAGAAGTGAGAGGGTTTTTCTAACAGGTATATTGTGTGACATCTGCACATCACGGAAGGCGCACCCTCACCAAAGTAGGCCACCACTACTCCAACCACTGCTCTCACCTTGAATGACCTTCAAGTCTGAGTGTGGTGACACACCTCAAGACTTCAGTTCAGTTCAGTCACTGAGGTTGTACCCTGTGCAGGTGGAGTGCTAGTTCTTGAGGGTTATGGGATCAGCCAGGATTTTCTCAAGACAGCACCCGGCTTGGTTAACCACCCACTCACCCAACTTGGCTCCAAGTCATATTTATTTTTTCTACATTTTGCATCCATAACCCAAGATCAAAATTTTCCACCCTTCAAGACATTTTAATGAATCTCCTTTGGTCTTAAAAGGTAATTTCTTTCTAATAAATTTATTTTTCCACAAATGGCAGCATCATTAAAATAGGTTTATAGCTTGTCTTCATGCAGTAAGAACTTTTAAGGGACATAATAATTCAAATATATAACTCCTAGAATCTTTGTTGAAGACAAGGTTTTCCTCAAAAACTCTTTTTTGTATATTCATTCTTAACTCAATTGCAGGACAGTTTTACTAAGAATGCTAGCTAGCATTTTCCATTCTTACCCATATTCTCGTTTTGGGTACATATGTGAAAAGAGCTTGTTTTATATTTTTCAATTCCCTTTAATATTCAAGAACCATCTTAAAGTTTCTGAAAGGTGAACACAGAGACAATACTTTTAAGAAGAACTTATTCATGGTTCTCAACCCTGGCTGTGCATTAAAATCCCCTGGAGACATTTTAAAAAATGCCTTTCTAGCTTGCACCCCAGAACAATAAATCCAAATCTTTGGCAATGGCTCCTCATTTCATTCCAGTGTGCTGCCAAGGATGTGAACCACTGAATTATAAAACCTTTATAAAAAATTTTATTATCTGTTCTAGGCACTGAAGGGATAGTTAAAAAGCTTTAAAAACTCAGTCACTTCTTTTGATAAATTTTGATTAATTTCCTAAAACTGATAAAATTCTCTATATATGTACATATTTGTGCACATGATGATTTTTTTTTCTTTTTTTGGAGCTAGGGGTTGAATCTAGGCCTTGTGCATGCTAAGCAGGTGCTGTACCACTAAGCTACACCCCCCAGGCCATACTATGATTTCGCAATTATGTATACATTGTGGATCATCTAAATCAAGCCAATTATCATGCACATTACTTCACATACTTAGCATTTATCTGTAGTGAGAACATTTAAATCTATTCTCTGATTTTCTTTTTTTCATTTAAAATGAATAATTGCATAAAACTGGGAAATAAAGGTAGCAGTAAATACAGAAAATAGTGCAATAGTAAGGGGGTGGGCAGGGGCAGGAGCTGGCTGTGGGTGGAGGAGGTAGCATGGTCTGTAGACCCCCAGCTCTGAAGGGGTGGAGAAAAGGTTCCTGGGTCTGGGTCTTGCTGAGCTGGTGGAGCTGCATGCGGAGCTGGCACAAGTTCTGCATGCAGGACTCGAGCATGGGTTGCCATTTGCCCTGCAGCGTTGCTCTCTGCCTCAGTGGGCTTGGGGTGTGACAGCTGGGTCAGAGGACAGTGAGCTGGAGGGTTGGCCTTGGTGTGTATCTCCAGCCAGGAGCTTAGGAGGAGAGAAATGACCCTTCCTCCCATCAGTGGGGTCTGTTGGGTGGAGGTTTATACCCTAGAGGAGCTCAGGACGGAGGCACAACAGAAGGGTTGGCTATCCAGGAAGGCTGGCACCAGAGGATCCCTGAGAGAATGTTGCCTGACCGCCTGCACCAAGCACACCAGACAGACTTCTGTTAGGCTCCTGGCTGATTTTCAGTAGGGGTGGCTGGGCCAGGATAGTTGTGCACTGGGCTTCCTGGTGTTTCTAGGTACCTGGCGGGTGGACCAGGGGGACCTCCCTGGGCTCCTTTGTGTCTTTCCTTCCATGGAGGTCAGACCTTGGAAGACCTTTATTGGGGTCGTTGGTGTGACTGGGTGTCTTATTGCCAGCCCTGGGAAGACCTCCCCTGGGTTCCTTGGTGCCTGTGGGTGCCTTGTGGCCAGCCATGAGGAGATCTCCCTTGGGATCCTTGATGTCTCTGGGATCCTGGTGGCTAGGCCTGGGGACACCTTCCCAGACTACTTCGTATCCATGGGTACCTGGTGCCTGGGCCCAGTGAGACTTGCCCTGGGTCCCTTGATGTCTTTCTGTCCTTGGTAGCTGGGCCTAGGGAGACTTTCTATAGACATCTGAGTTGTTTTAGGTAACTGGTTGTCTGGCTTGAGGTGACCCGTTCTGGGCTCCTTGTTGGCTCTGGACACCAAGTAGCCTTGCCTTTGACCTGGGTTCCTTGGGAGTATTTTGACATTTGATGGCTGGGCCTAGGGAGACCTTCCTGGCTCCTTGGGTGGCTCCAGGCTCCTGGTGGTCATGTCTGGGGAGACCTGGCCTGGGCTACCCTTGACAGCTGGGTTGTATCTGGATGGAGACAGCCATCTTTTTAGTCATTCAGAGATGCTTTCCCTGCTTGAGGTCCTGAGGCTGTGGCCTTGTGAAGTGGGGAAGCAGCTTAGTATGTTTGCTGTTCTTCTCTGCCCAAGTGAGCTTAGGAGCTGGCTGTCACTATATTGTGATGCCTGTTAACAAGGGTTCCAAGTTCTCTTTGGACCTATGACCAAGGAAGTGAGGTCATGACTTGAAGTCCACAAGCTGAGCACCTTCTTCTGATAAGAAGATCCTATGGCCCACACACACAGATGGGGGTGCGGATGCTAGGAGATAACACTGGAGAGAGATGTTGGGACAAGATTATGTGGGGCCATTAGCTATAAGAACCTCTAAAGTTTATTAGAAGACTAACAAAGAACTAGTGATACTGTAAGTAAAGAAAGAAAATGATCAGATTTGTTATTTTAAAATTAAAATAAAATAGCAGTGTCAGATTGGACAGAATAGAGATTGTGGCCAGGAGACCAGTTAGAAAGCCACAGAAATCTGGGTGTGTTGTGATGAATCCCAGCTAGAGAATGGCTGGGCATCCAGGGAGTGGTCCATACTGAGAATGAGGGTATGGGGGGCGGAGAGGGGGGGTGGAGAAGGATGACTTAAGTATCTGGTCATCCTTGGAGCTGATGGAGATGGGGATGGGATGACACTGACATTTAGCTGGGCCATCCTGTGCTTAAGGAGCTTTGGGGGATGGTGGGATGGGGCTGTCATTAGGAAGTTAGGTGTGCAGGTCTGCTGGCCAAGGGTGGGTTTATGGTTTGGGAAGACAAGAGAACACAAATGTTAATTGGAGCACTCAGGGGATGCATGTAAAGGAAAATGGGAGAGTCTACACTGGAATTTTAATGCTACTAACACATACAGTATGGGCAGAAGATGAGAGGGTCAGGAAGAAGACTGGGAAGAACTGGGCAGAGTGGTTGGAGAAGGGACAATAGTCATAAAACCTGAGTGAAGAGCCTATTTTAAGAAGGAGGAAGTGGTCAGAAGTGATGGGTTTCCAAAAGGTTAGTAGGCAGGGAATGGGGGAGGGTGTTTTGACTAGCACATGGAGGTTCTCCTCGACCTTGGTGAAGCAGGTCTGCTGGTGAGGGCAGTAGCCAGGTTATAGTTGGGTGGGATTTTGAGGGAGGAGAGGAAGTGAATAAAGCAAGTTTTAAGAGGTTGAAGGGAAGAGGGCAACTGTTGGGTTTATGAGGAGCTGAGGGAGGACTTGGTGTTGTGTGTGTGTATGGAGGGGGCATTAGGATGAAGTGGAGTCAGACCTGATGGAAAGGAAAGAAAAGAAACTCCTGATGGTGGGAGCTAAGGGGCTGGACAGAACCGTGGAGCCATCCCGGGTGGGGTCGGGGGACAGGGGCATGGACCCCGCACAAGTGTGGCCATCATTGAGTTTGACATAGGAAGTTTAGAGAAGATGAGCTTTATTTTCTCTGATGTAGGAGGTGAGGTACAGTTAGTTGTCAAAGAAGATGACAGAAGGACTGAGAAAGAATAGGTTTGAAATAGCCCCTGTGGAGAAAAAAGACACAAAGGGGAAAACAATTTGCCTTTCAACAATTTTCCTATTCTCCTTGTGTTTTTGAGCCCATAAACATAAATAAAAGAAATTGAATTCTTTTCACTTTTTCCAAGAAATCAAAAATAACCCTTGCATCTACTTCTGGAAAGCTGTTCGTGGAAGTCAAGGTCCAGCAGAGAACACTGCAGTATGTCTTGTAATGGCGAATATTCTTGCACAGTAATAGTCATTGTGTCACCTGAAGACTTTGGGTTATAAGAACAGGGCTGGGACACCTGGGTTCTTCCACAAAAATTGGAGACCAGGGCTTCCATACTGACCAAGGCACCTACTAAGTGCCAGGAGCTCTGATCCTTACCACTCTCTAGAAGGTGTCGCCACTATGCCCTTGACAGATGAGGAAGCAGAGACTCCAAATTATTGTTAAGGTACAGAGCCTTGATCTGAACTAAGCTGAAATGTTCCCATCAGATATATTCATTCAGTGCATTTGTCATGGGGGGAAAATTCACTAGTTTCTCTCCTTGTTTTCCCTAGCCTGTAAACTGGATTTTTCCTGTGTGTTTAATGAGCCATTATGTGTTTATATATTTCTCAACAGTTGATTAAGTGTGGGGCAGATTTTAAAGTGTTGATGTAAGCTCTTTTTAAGTCATAAAAGATTTTCTTGGGAAATATTTCCTCACCAAGAAAAGATAGACTATTCAAAAGTAATGTTGGGACAATTGGCTATCCATATGGAACACAATAAAATCAGACATCTAAATGACACGATACATCAAAATGAATTCCAGATGAACTCAAGTGCTAAATGAATAAAATCCAACTGTAAAAGTTACAGAAGAAAATGAAGAAGGATTATTTGTAATCTAGAGATAGGGAGTCCTTCCCACACAAGACAGCAACTCTGAAGCTGTGAAGGGAAAGATTGATAGCCTTGATTACATGTAGAAAGATGCTAATTGTGGCCTTGTTCCTGATGGTGAAAAATTACACTGGAAAAATTAGAGACAACCTAAAGGTTCTCTGGTTGGGAACTGATTAAATACATCACTAAGCATTCACATCACACAAGAGGGAAGAAGGTGGTCAGAAGTTCATGGACTACTTGGAATTCGGGGTTATTTTACCACTTTGAGGGAATTACCTCACTTCCTCAATTTCCTCATCTATAGAATAAATGGTAATAACTTTATTTATGTTAGGGTTATTGTGAGGATTATCAATATAAAGTGCTTTGAATCCTTAACATAGTTCTGGCTTCACTAACTGTTAGCTAAAATAATGTAGCTCTTAAAGAATGAGGTAGGTTAGGGTGCAGTGTTCAGTACGCTCTCAGACATGTTATTAAGAAAAGATATTTCAGAATAATATATGGAACATGATTACATTTTAATAACACATATTCATATTTATGTATGCACATAGGAAAACAATAGAGGAAAGGACCATGGAATAGGAAGACCTGCTAAGCCATGAGGGTTTATTATCTCTGGGGGGCGGTGAGGGTGTTTGGAAAGGATTATTTACTTTTTACACTATAATTCTGAACTGATTCAGTTTCTCATAAAGAGAAGGAGGAGACACACTGTATTACATTAGAAAAAGAAAAAGAGAAGAAAAAGTCAGGAGGGCCAATGGTGTCTTCGTTCTCTGCTGTCATTGTGGGACTGGACAGCACCGTTCGTGGGTAGAAGTGGAGCCCTTAGGATGGAGGCCTAGCTCTGGGGACCAGGTCCCACCACTCATCCCAAGAGGCCAGTTGAAGACAGATGTGGGGCTGATGACAGCAGAGGAATCTAGTCTCAGTCAGGCCACACTGGGGAGAACAGTCACTCCCTGAGGGGTAACCACAGGGTTGGGGTTACGAGGTGAGAGTCGGAGCTCACACAGCTGGTGACCTGGGTCAGTCCTGGTCTGGTGATCATCACCTCAGGATGATCAGGCAGGGCCTTGTCTTTGGTAAGAAAGGAGAGACTGACTTAAAGGCCAGGCAGGTTGGAGGAAAGGAGAGATGCCAGTGTCACCCATGCCACCGGCACAGCAGGCCCCAGGGAAGGGTCAGTACTTTTCAGAGACAGCAGTGCCCAGCTCCTCCTAACACACAGCCCTAGTCTTGGAAACAAACCCTGGGGCCTAAGACCTGGAAGGAAGAAGATAAAAATAGAATTGGGAGGTGCAAAGTCTGGGGTCCAAACCAACTTTATGACAAACAGAAAAATCAACTCTGCAAAGCTGATCTAGCACCCAGGCATCCACTTAAATGGAATATTGAGTTTCATTGTGAATCCATTTCCTTCCTCATCAGAACATTAACAATTTTCTTAAAATGTCTTTCCAGATTTGGACAGGCCTTAAACAAGAGCCCATAAATCTCTGGGCCTGTTGGAGGACAACTCAGAGATGAGCATGTATTTTCTTAGTCACTCTGATTTATCGCTTTGGTGTGTCATTTTCTTCATTTTTCATCAAAAGACCCTATTTAGAGAGGAAACCCCATTTGATGGAACAATCCCAGGACTGGACACAGGAAGCCTGAGTACTTGTTCTGTTTGCAAGAGGTAATTGAATGTCCTTGAGGTGCTTGCTTATTTCTTTAGCTGTAAAGAGAAGGATTAGATGAGCTTCTATCTGATAACTTCTAGAATCTTCTATTTTACAAATTCTAGCATTTGTTGTACATTTTATTTTGAAACAAACAAAACAGATCACTTTAGAATGACTGAAATGGGAAGGCACCTGCTTCTTACTAGGTTGTGTACTGGCTAGGTAAGAAGAGTGTGCTTTCAGAGTAGGAGGTGATTACTTAGTCATTTTCTTCAAGGACTGATTCTCAGAATAGTCTGCTCAGCTCCAGGAATTAAGCTTTGAAAGGGATTTAGAAAAATGGAAATGTTATGCTCAGGGGTGGAAAGGTGAAACCCGAGCCTATGCTGTATGTGAATATGGAAGCTCAGCACACACCACACACACGGTGTGGGAGATACCAGGCAGTATCACTAGAAAACTGAGAGAGTTGCTGATTCCTAAGGCCCTGGATGAAGCAAATATGCAATTGCTTTATAGGGAAGCTTTTCACAATAGTCCACTAGCAGTTGAGCTCACAATTAAAACATCTAAAAATGCATAAGAAAATTAGCCACCAGAAGAGAGTCAGCACATACAACTAAGAGCAGGACAAACACCCGTATAAATGGAGATAAAGGTATGATACAATGAATATGTTTAAAGTATTTAGGAAATAAATGAAGAAACATGAAATATGGAAAGAACAGGCTACTGTAAAATATTTTCGTAAAACTATAACCTCTGGAGTCAAAAGCTCAGCTAATGGATGAGATAGATTAGTTGCCGTGGACAAGAGAATTAGTGACCTGAGACATGTGCATGGGGAGAGCACTCGGGATGCAGAACAGGGAAATGAAGAGGTAAAAAATGTGAGAGAGAAGGTAAGAGAAAGAAAAGAGAAAATTTGTTCAGTCTCCATCTAGTAGAAATTCTAAAAGAAAGACTGAGGCAAACAGGAATGGTAATGTCAGAGATAGTGGCTGACAATGTTCACTAAAGAAAATAGTCTGCATATTGAAAAATTTCAACAAGACCTGACTAGAATAAATTTATACAAATCTACATTTGAAGAAGGGAATTGTCCCCAAATAAAAAGAAGATCTTACAAATCATCTACACACAGGTTTTGGTATGAACACACATTTTGATTTATTTAGGATAAATGCCCAGGATTGCTGAATCACATAAAAAGCACGTTCTTAATTCTATAAACATAGGCAAAACCATTTTCCAGTGGCCACCCTATTTGCAAACCCATCATGCACAATAGATTGCTATTTACTCTGCTTCTTCACAAGGACTTGGTATTTAGTGACTTTTTAGAGCTTAGTCATTCTAATAGGGGTGAGGCAAAATCTCTTCATGTCTTTATTTTTTATTTCCTGAATGACTGAGTGTTCAACAACTTTTCTTTAAGTTAAAATCTCATGGTATAAAATCTACTCTTTTAAAATATAAATTCAGTGGCTTTCTGGGGGGAATATATTCACAATTTTACAGCCATCACTACTACTTAATTTCAGAATATTTTGCCCATTTCCTACTCAGCCCAGCCTTTGGCAGCCACTAGTCTACTTTCTGTTACTGTAGATTGTCTGTTTCAAATATTTTGTTAAAATGAATCACACAGTCAGTATGTGACCTAACTTGTGTCTGGCTCATTTCACTTAATGTATTTGCAGAGTTTACCTATGTTGTGCCATGAATCAGCACTTCATCCCTTTTTGTGTCTGAAATAATATCACATATGGATAGATCACTTCCTGTTTGTATTTGATGGACATTTGGGCTGTTTCCACTTCTCGTCCACTGTGAACAGCTCTGCTATGAGCAGTTGTGTGCAGTTTTTAATGAGGACTTATGCTTTGTGGATGTACATCTAAAAGAGGGATTACTGGTCATCTGGCAACTGGAGTTTAATTTGTTAAGGAAATGCCAGTTTCCCCAAGCAGATGTACTATTTTATATTCCCTTCAGTAACATGAGCGTCCCAATTTCTCCACAGCCTCTCAAAATCTTGCCATACCTTCCCCATTCTAATAGGGTTGAATTTTCACTTTCTTGATGGTATTCTCTCTACTATTCTTTAAGTAACCATGATGTCATAAATGATGACCTCTCCTTAATTTCTGATAATAAAATTTGTGTTTTATCTCTTTTTATGTTGTTTGCCTGGCTAGAAATTTATGAATTTTATTAATTTTTTGAAGAACCAGATTTTGATTTCATTAATTTTATAATTGATTTTAAGTTTTTACTTTCATTGATTCCTTCTCTAATTTTTATTATTTTTTCTTCTTCTTGGTATAGGCTCATACTGCTCTTTTTTCTCCAGTTCTAAGGTAGAAGCTGTGATTATTGATTTTAGATCTTTCTTCTTTTCTAGCATTTCATTTAAGGCTCTAAACCCCCTTCAAGTATTGCTCCCATAGTTTTGCTAGTTGCGATTTCATTTTAATTTAGTCAAAACATTTTAAAATCTTTTAGACTTCTTCTTTGACTCATGCTTTATCTATAGTTGTGTTATTTAATGTCCAAGTCTGTTTGTTTCCAAGAGTCCTCTGGAATTGGGATGGGAGGGAGGTGGTTGGATATAGGGCAAATTAAATGGCACCAAGTTAACTGTTCTTACTGAAATTTGGCTCTGTTTTTTAAAAATGAATGCTTCCCAGACTGTCACAAGCCTCTAGTTAATAATCCATGTCCTGCAGATAAAGTTGATGTAGATAAATTCTCCCAGAGCTCTGTGGCTTTTACAGAGCAGGGAGTTAGCAGAGATCTTTTCTCTGCCATTTTCACCAGTGTCCCTGATACCTTCCAGGTGCCTGGCATTCACATGTTCTCTGTAGTGAAGCATTGATTCAGGTCTTTTGTCTATTTTTTAATTTGTTTGTTTATTGTCTTTCTGTTGGATTCTCCTAAATGAACTTTGTTTTGGCACAGTTTTTGCTTTTGTTTGGTACCGGGGATCAAACTCGGGTCCTTGCGCTTGTGCAGCAGGCGGCAAAACCACTGAGCTAAATCCCCACCCCCTTGGCATGGTTTTAAAGTCATAGAAAAGTTGCAGAGATAATACAGTTGCCATGGTGACACATTTCATCACCTGGTCTGTTTGTCAAAACAGTAGTCCATTGTAAGTGGCCAGACTCCAGACTTTGTATAATGTCTTGGTCTTGTGTTTTGAGGGTTCTTTGTATCTTCTGGGTAGAAGACCCTTGTCAGATGCATTATTTTCAAGTTTTTCTTCCTGGTCTGTGCCTTGTCTTTGCATTTTCTTGTCTGCAAGAAAGTAATAAATTACTTTTACTTTTCAACTGCCAGCATGTCTCATTCTTTGTATTTCTCTTTGATGAATGTAAGTATTTTAAATGAAGTATAGCAAAATATTATTACAAAATATTAAATATTAAATATAGCCTATTTAATTGAATTAAATAGCTTATGAAAAAGTTTTGTTGTGGGTTTATGTTGTTTTTGACTTAAAAGTGAATTAATCCACTCTTCAATTTAAGACATAAACCTTAAAATTCTGAGTACAGTTGTGGCATGTCAGTTAGCGCCCAAAAGTAGTGTGTTTTTCATAGTGACAAGTCAACCTAGCTTATACTTGAAATTCCAAAGTCAAATTTAGTTAGGACTGAAACAAAACTTGGCTATCAATGCCTTTCATGTATACCCTTTGCAAATATGCATCTGCTGATCTTTAATTATTCAGCCTGCCCTATCACATTTTTGGTGCCACGGCACTGCAATGGCTCATGCCTGCTCTTAAGTCCAAGAATTGGTACCCATGTGACAGAGACTGAGTAACTAGGAGATACAGGGCACCCCAGCCACACCCTGGCTTCGCTGTGATGAATCCTAGCCAGGGTGGGCAGGAGCATGTGTGGCTGGTATGTTCCTCTCTGTGGCCTGGTGCTTCACCCAGAGAGGTCTGCTTTCCTCCCATGGTCTGTTCCTGTCATCTGTCTAGCTCCTGACTGTCATTTCTGCCATAGCAGCCCAGTGACTTTGATAATGTGAGTAAGGTGGTGCTGGTGCTGATGTGCATGCTGAATAACTCTCAAGCTCTAGGGTCCAGGACAGTGTTCTGCTGACCTTTTGCTAATGCACTTTTTTGAAAAACTGACTCTGCTCATTATAAAGCTGGTACCTACACTACTGCATCTTCTACTTAAATGATTGCAAGACATGTGACTTCCAATGTGCTATAACAGTTGACAGTTTTACACAGAATTTAATATCAAGAGATTATCCAGTGGAATTTAAATGCCACAAAGACATGAAATCCTTTAAATTCATTTAAAGAAGTGTATAAATAAACTTTTTCAACATTTTGAAATTTTGTATTTCCTTTTTGTCCATGAATTCATATTTTTATTGTATTTCTCCCATAGAATTTTTATTAATGCACATATATTTCATGTTGAAATGTTTTTATTAATCATCCTATTATACTGATCATATTAAGATTATGTCTTATTAAAATTTGTTTTCTTCTCTGGAACCATAAGGCTTAAGTGCTTAAAAAAAGACTTCTGGGGCCGGGGATTTAGCTCAGTGGTTCCTCCACCTGCCTCGCAAGCGCAAGGTCCCGAGTTCGATCTCTGGTACCCCTCCCGCAAAAAAGACTTCTGTATTAAGTTATAATTATAAGTTATAATTAATTATTTAACTATAAGTTTAACAAAGCATATATTAAATTTTATTAATATTCAATGTAAGTAACTTTATTGAAAATGCACTTATTAATAAGATGAGTGAGTTTTTTTCTAATAACTCATGCATCTCTGCATGATGTTACTATTTATGCGAGTAAGCAAAACCTAGCACCTATTCTTTTATATTTAACTTCTCTTCTTTTTATAGACATAAGCTTGAGAAAGTGTGTTCATAAAAATAAAGACACCGAAATGAAACCTTGCTATGTCACTGTCACTTGAGTCTTTGAATGCCTTTTGAGATATTTGCCAAAAACCATACAGTGATTTACAATTAAATTAATTTTTAATTTTGTTAAAAGCAAAGAATTGGGAACCACCTGGCTTGGAAAAGAATTTGTTTTCACTTATCAGAGAGCTACTCACTTTTTCAGTTATTGGGAAGTGTATGAAAATATCTTTTGCAATGTTATCAATGATCTATTAATGATCCCAGATATTCTGTCTCTTAGAGGCACCTTATTTCACCAGAGTTTTTTTAAAACTTTTGGGAAAAACATACTGTTATTTCCTTCCACTTTTGCTGAGACAGCTTTAATACAGTATTTTTTTGTTATCATGTGTCTTGAATATATTTTCACCAAAACCTTAGAACTGTATGTTTGATTTACTAAATATATATGATACCTACCACATAATCTAATTGGCAGAGCCAGTCTTCCCTTTAAAAAATTATAAATTATAAATTAGCCAAATTATACTTTCTGTTAAGATAAAAATCTAACGTTGTTTCTTCAATTCAACCAAATACGCTAATAAGCATTTCAAGGACTCTTATAAATGCCACTAGAAAATAATTATGGAATCCCTGGTGTAGGAGAGACAATAAAATCAGTCAAGTTAGGATTAAAAGGATGCAGCACTAATGTAATTTATCCATTTTATAATGCTATAAAAATAAGATCATAAATCAATATGCAGTTTCTCTTTACTGATTTTTGTTTTGTTTTTTGAGTCAGGGTCTTGCTATGTAGCCCAGGCTAGTCTTGAACTCATGGCAATCCTCTTCCCTCAGCCTCTCCACTGCTGAGATTACAGGCAAGTACCACTATATCAGGATCTTTACTGAATTTTTAATAGGGCAATGTTATGCGTATGTAAAAGGACATTTATAAAACAAATCTGGTAAATGTGGATATCGCAGGTGTCAACCCTTGGTTTTCTGCTTTGGAGATACCTAAGAGTCAAATATGCAGATGAGAAATAACTCCATTAATTTTATGACACAGCATGATCAAACTTTATAGGATCAATGAAAGGGAAAGCTAGCTAACTGCTAAAACCTCATCAGCCTGGAAGTTATAATTTTCTCTTTTGTTAATAGGAGGTGAAAACCAGTAAACTCTGGGGTTTTTGGGACCCATAGTTGTCAATGCTCTGCCTTCCCTGGGCAGGGGTGATGGAAACAGAAACCCAGCCACAGCCCATGGTCTGAAAGGCTCGGCTGGGCAGTTGGGCTCTGCAGTGCCTGTTGGGATGGTGCAGGCCCTGTGGATGTCTGGGAGCCACCCTGAGTTGGGAGAGATGTCTCCTCACCTGTGCTCTGCACATTATCTCCCTTCTTGGTTACTTTCCGAATTTTTCTTTCCTTAAAGTTTCTGTTGCTTTTCCTGGCCTCAGCCAGCCCTGTCTGCATTGCTCTGGGGTTTTCTGTTCTCAATATCTGGCCTGCTTCCTATGAGGTTGGCCTGGATGCTGGAACCCACTCTTCCTCTCTCCAACCCCCCATCTGGAGCAGACTCACCTCTCCTGGAGCTGTCTTGGTGGACTCAGTCCTGGAGGCCTCTCTGCTGTGGAGCACTGTGTCCCTCACTTCTCGGATCTGTCCAGCAGCATGCTCTGCGGCAGAGTCTGGGGCCAGCCCTCCCTACCGGCAGCGGGTTTACTCTGCTGCATTGATGTCCACACCCGTCTTCCCAGCAGTCCCTCCTGCAGGGAGCTGATAGAGGGAAAGGAGCCTCTTCCCTTCTTAGGCGTTTCTGTGCCTTAGCTATAGTGGTCTTTCCCACCTGCTGCTTTTTAGGGCATCCAGCTGCTGCAAGTTGGCTATGCAGAGGGAATTCCTGGTCACCTGTGACCACAACGGTATAGGGGAAGATGGGCCCCCAAACAGACCTCTCCGCTCCAGCCCCTCATCTCCAGTACTGGGCTGTTGAGGTTGAGGCTTGTCACAGGGAAGGCAGGCATCTGTGAAGAGTGAGTGCACAGGCAGCTGTGAGGTCAAAGGTGTCCTGTTGGCTGAACAGCTGGAAAGGACCAGAGTTTATAGCTTTAGAGGAAAGGCAGAGGGTGCCAGCCATCATGGGGAGTGTGCCCGGGGTCCTGCCAGGCAGTGGGAGATGCTGTGGTTACTGATGTAGGCCTGGCCCCCATCTAAACCCGGATCTCCTTTGTTGGAATATGAAAATGATTCTGCATAATCACAAGCTCTATCATTCTCACGTTCTCCAGAAACAAACTTCCTGAAAAAATAAAAATTCCAATAGAAAATCTGTAAAGCTAGATAAGAGTGTACAGAGTCTGATTTCAAAGAACACGTGGCTGTAGACAGTTGATGCCAGTTACCTTTCTTGTGGATACTTGGTGCTGAAGAGAGCCTGTCTTAGGAAACTTGCTAACATTTTACTCCCCCTTTTGCTCAGTTTTGTCCTTCTTTCTCTCTGTCTCCTTCTGTCCTTAATAAATCCATAAATATTTTCTTGGGCATGTGGCTAAAGGTTGCTGAGTCAACATGGAACCCAGTAGTTGAGAGAAACAGCCTTTCTGGAAGCAGCCATAGGATTTGACATAACAATGAGACACTGTTAGATACAGAGATGTCAAGCAGCATGTTAGGGGGGATTGAGTGAGAATCCATGCAGGACTGTGGGCAGGTCTTTGTGCATCCCATGCTGCAATAGAGGAAGTGTCCCTTGTATGGTGAACATTGGTGTCTAGCCAGGACCAGTTTGAGAGACATGGCCCTAAAGGACCATGGGATGAAGAGGCCCCAGATGGGCTGGTCTGTTTCCTCTTGGGTTACCCTCTGCAGCCATTTGCCCCATGAATGTTCGTGTGCAGTTATATTATGTTATTACATTCCAGGCACTAGACCAGACATGGCTCTGGTTCCCCACAGCTCAGTGGAAGGTGAAGTCTGCAAAGGTAGGACGTGGGGTAGGTCCCCCTGTGCTGGAGCTGAGCCTGCCTTCTAGCTCCCTGGCTTTCCTCTTCCCTTGAGGAGGCCAGGACTACGTGGCCTTCTGCCTCTGCCTTACAGACCTGAACCCACTCCTTCAGCCCATGTTGTGGGCGAAGGCTAGACTCAGGCACAGAGATTAACTCAGCTGTCCTTGCCTTCTGTTGACATGAGCTAGTGGCACAGACATCTTGGCAAAGGATTCCAGTAGAAAGCTAGGTGATGCTATTCTCTGCTGGGCTGTCAGTAACTCCTAGGGTGCTGCACCTCAAATCCTACTCCATGAATTGGGAAGAAGTTGAGGAGTCTATATTCTTAAGCATCTGCCCTGCTGATTCCAACATGATGTCAGACCTGGGCAAGACACCGGTGAGGAGATAACAGTGGAACAGAGTAAGAGAGAACTCAGGTCCTGTTGAATTCACACAAACGATGGTATGATGGAGAAGGCCCACCCTGGGCCAACATGTCCTGGGGTACCATGCCTGGGGGAGAGGCCTGGGGTGTGAAGGGAACTTGGAGGGGAAGGAGTGATGAAGCTGAGGTTGGGAAGGACAGCAGGGGCAGATAGAGGATGCCACTCAGCAAGGGGCTGAAGGGCTGGTGCTGGGTCTGTGTTGCCCCACAGGGTTCAGGACACAATACTAGTGACAGATGGCAAAGTCTACAGTCAAGGAATTAGAGGTGGAGGGATGTTTTAGCTATCCATTGCTATGTGAAAACCGCTCCCAGGAATGTCCCATTTGCTCCACTCTGTGGGCCAGGACCTTGGCAGGGCAGGATGGGCGGGTGCCGTAGGCACTGGTTGGCAAAAGTGAAAGCTGTAGATTCCTTAAGGCTCAGTGTTGGAAATTATTTCCAAATTATGCCCATGCTGCATCTGTGGGTCACAGGGCCAGCTCAGGTTCAGAGAGGAAGCCACTGCATGGTGGCAGAGTGTCAATGTCATCTAGTGTAAGAGCACAGGGGATGGAGACATTGGCACAGTTAAACACCATCTACCCGAGGGACTAGTTGGGATGTCACCGTCTGTAACCAAGAGATAAAGAGGAGTGGGGATAGAAAGGGATGTCTTTGGGAGATGTCTCAGCTATATGGGTCCTGACTAGACTTGAGGCAGCTGAGATGAAGGAGAGTCAAGAAGGATCTCAAGGGCTGGTCAGCAGTTAGGTGCCATCCACTGGGAAAAGGAGCCATCTGGGCAGTTTCACAGAAGTCAGTTGGGTCTCTGCATGGGGAAGTGGTGCAGGCACTGCCACCCAGGAAAACCAGACAGCTGCAAGACATGAGCTGCTGGAGAGCCAGTGAGGAGCAGATATAGCCAACAACCTAAATGCTGTGGTTTAAATGTGTCCCCTTCAAAATGCAGGTTGTGGACAGTGTGATTGTGATGGAATTGGTGACCTTGTAGGGGTCTTGGTGGAGGATGTGCATCTCTAGTCTTCCCACCCCTGACCACGCAGCAAGAAGGCTGCCCAACTTAGTGAGACCCTGTCTCAAAATAAAATGTAAAGAAAGTATTGGGATGTAGCTCAGTAGTAGACTACTTGCTTACCATACACCATGCATGAGGCTGTAGGTCCAATTCCCAACACACATACACACACACACACACACACACACACACACACGCACAAAGCTGTATCAAAGGCCAGTGCCTAGATTTGGGACTTCCCAGCCTCTGGAGTGGTAAGAGAATACATTTCTATTCTTTACAGATTAGCCAATCTTTGGCATTTTGTTATAGTGCCACAAAACAGACCAAGACACAGAATTTTCCTTTTCCAGCTTCACCAGCTTTATTAATGTCATAAGCAGCTTGATGCATTGGACTGACTGTATCTTTTCCTAAACTCAAAGTGAATATGGAAAGACATCCCCACTGGGGGCCAAAAGGCACAGCCTGGAGTGGAGCCAGAGATGGGAGCTGAGTAAGCTTTCCCTGCTAGGGACTCTCCCTACCCTGTGGCTTTGCAGAAGTGATGCTTTTGTAGTTAGCTATCATTCCTATCTTCCTTCTCTAGTCCCAAAGAGCAAAATAAGAAATATGAATCATGTCTTAACAACTGGAAAAACACTAAAAATTATTTTTAAAAAACATTTAGGGCTGGGGATTTAGCTCAGTGGGTCTGGCGCCTGCCCAACAAGTGCAAGGAACCGAGTTCGATCCCCAGAACCAAAAACCAAAACCAAAAACAAAAAACCAACAAAAAAACCCATCTAAAAATGTCTCCTTAGAGTAGGGTTCTGAAGGGAAATATGATTGAAAACATCAGTAATGAAAACATTTCCTTTTGAATTTTTGTTGCCTTTTTATTAATTTTGTTCCTAACAAAGTTTCTGTTATGGCTTGTGTCTAGATGTACCTTCAAAGCCTCACGTGCTCATACCTGGGGCTTTTTGGAGGTGGCTGGATTTACTGAAGATTAAAGGGATTAAAGATGTGTAATATCTGGATTAGTCCCCTAGTTGGACTAGCATAGTTCTGAGTGTGGCTGGATTTACTGAAGAGGGAAGCCTCACCCTGGGTGTGGGTGGCACCAATCAATAGGCTTGTAGCCTGGATAAATTATCAAGATACACCGAAAGAAGGCACGCTCTCTGCTTGCTTCCTACCTTGCCATGGACTGTTTTCTCCTCCGTGATGCCCCTCTGCCATGCTGATTTGCCTTGGAGCCAGCTGACTATGGACTTAAACCTCTACATATTGTAAGCCAAAATAAACCTGTTCTTTTTAAACTTGTGTTGTTGAGTATTTTGTCTCAGCAAGAAGAAAAGTAACTAAGATAGTTTCTGAGTCTGATTTTATTTTTATTTATTTATTTTCTAAGTCTCACTTTAAAGTACCAACATCTGCTCTCAGATTGTAAGGAGATTATGTGTAGGAACTACTTTATGACTGAAATTCTTTTACCAAAAGTGACCATACACATAGATTACCTATGAGGAAAGGAGGAAAGATCTCCATGTCTGCTAATCTGAAACACTGCTACTGAGTCTAGGATTGTGTTTTTTCAGATGGGACTCAATCCATACAATAGATATATTAAAAATAGAGCCTAATGTTTCTCTTGCAGTTGAATCTCAGTATTTTGATACTATGTTTTATATGGCATAAATGATAAAATGAAAGTATTCTAATCTATTTTGGAAAAAACAAGCATTGGTGACAAAATGTAGTTATTTAAGGTCATAAAATAACAGGCTTTGGGTAGGTGTGGCAGCATGAAGCCAGATCAAAGTAACTTAACTTCTTAATGTCTGATCATATAAATGAAAACTAATAAAATAACAAAAAAGGAAAGCAGAAAATGATACCATATCAAGTGGTACCATGTCATGTTGTAACTTTAAAAACAGGATCCTAAGAAAGAACCAAAGGGATTGGCAAGATTTTTATATGGGTTTTATGCCACCTATATCCTACCTCAAAACTATATTGAGAAAAGATCAACTTGTTAAAAAAAAAAGGACAAACCTTTGAGAATTTTCCCTTGGATTCCAAAATTCACACTTCAAAATCCACTAAGGAGAGGAGTGAATTACTTGGAGGAGCTATGAGGATGAGTCCCAGTTCCTAGTCACTGCAGTGTTCCAGGATGGCATCTCATGCAGAGAAGAATCCAGGAACACCCATTTTCTTCATGACTCCAGAAGAATTTGGGATTTGATAGAGCATTTTCAATTAAGGACAATGAACCTAGGTCAACTAATAGAATGTTTGGCAGGATAGCCCTCTTTGTCCCTCTCTTCCCAAAGCTGATGGTTATGGAAAGCATAGTGGGACATGCTATTCTAGCCCCTAAACTATAGCTGGATAAACAGACCTCATGTGCAGGTACAAGCAATGAAAAGGTGGGAGCAAAGCTGCCCATGGAAGCATTACCAAAATGGAAAGAAATCAAAAACTATCCAGACAACAGTGTTTGCCAACAGAGAAGCAGAATAAGATGAGAAAGGGAAATGTGCAGAATAAAAGCAATTGTTTTATATAATAATTAATTAGAATGATCAAGGACTAGAATAGACATGGCTGAAAATTGAATTGCCGAAATAGAAGAATTGACTGAATGCAGAAAACAATGAGGAGATAAAAGCAGTTCAAGAAAGACTAAGAGAAATAAATCACTGGTAAAGATGATCCAACAAAATAAATTATGATCAGGAACGTACTGCTCTTCGATGCAAGGAGGGATTATGACTTCATAACCTGCCGTAAATATTATAAGTTGAGAATGCATTTTTTAATTTTTATTTTTATTAAATTCTTTTATTGGTACATTGTAGGTATACAACACAATTACATTTCTCATTGGGAATTGTACCTTTACAT
>NW_004624941.1:676731-712989 GCF_000247695.1 Heterocephalus glaber | reverse complement strand
GTTTTATGGATTCCATTTGTTTCCTATGTTGGGCTTCCATCATGTTCCTCAGATCCTCTATTTTTTTATCTGTGTCCTCTCTAGATTTATTAATCTTGACTTGCACTATGAGCACAATCTTTGCTGTTATCTGAGAAATTATTTCTGATTTCATTTTTCCCAGATCCTCTTTTGTTGCCTGTTCAGAGATTCCAGGTGGTTGAGTATCAGATCGTTCCATCTTATTTCCCTTTGGAGTTGCTGTAGGTGATCCAGAAGTCTGTTTCTGAAGCTTGTTTACATGTCTTTTCATTTTCATGAAGGGGGGATATGTGCTTCTGGTGCCCACGTGGCTCACCTCTACCCTAGGAGTGTGGGATGGCGGCGGGAGAGCTTCCTTCTGGGTGTTGAGACTGGCTCACCTTCTCTGCCCTAGGAGCATGGGATAGCAGCAGGGGAACTTCCTTATGGGTGCTCTAGAGTTGTTTTTTCTAAAGTAAAATCTCAGTATTCAGGTTTAAGTTCAGTGTTGGCACTTTGTGATAAATAAGTGGGTTTGAGGTTGCTGTTTCTGTATTTGTTCTCTGAAAGGTTTGCCATCACTACCCTAGGAAGAAATAGTTGTCAGTAAAACAGACATGGTGGTTGCAATATTTACATGAAATATTTATGACTTCTAAAAGGCCAGCTGATGTCACTCATCCTTTTGATTCTGCGACTAGTGACTGGTGATTTCACTCAGCTGTGGTGTCCCAAGGAACCTGGCGTGGGGGAGTGTGGTCCATGTTGAAGCTCTAGGAAGAACCTCCAAGCCTCAGGAATACCCAAGTCCTCAGAGTAATCCTTCCAAGGTCAGTGGTCAACCAAGTTTCTGCACCAGAATTTACCAGCTTGAAACCTAACTGGCCATTATTATCTGAATTTTTCCCCAAAGTGCCAAAGCCTTATCAGTGAAGTAGATGCTTGAAATTTATCCAGAGAGATATATCATGATTTCTGAAGGTCCTACAGTGACTTCAGGGCCAGCTCTGGACTGTCCCTAAGAGTCTCTCCACGTACAATGTTGCTTCTGCCCTCTCTCTGCCTGTTTAGACCCCTCCATGCTCAAAACTCAGCCCTGTCTCATCCAGTGCCCAAGACATTGTATTCAAAGCCAAGTACTATTTATTGAAACTTTTAGGATGATTGTATATGCAGAAGCTCATGTAATGCACAAAACAACTCAAGAAAACTGATGCTATTTTTAATCTCCATTTTAAATACTCTTTGACTCAGAATATCTATTTATAAGAATTTATCCTATAAATATAATTGTGCATATGAAATTAGCCCACATATGAAGTTATTCATTTCAGCACTGATTGTAATAGAGTGTAATAGGGGATTGACTAAATCAACTATGGAAACTATTTGATAGACTCTGGCAGCTATTGAAAACAACTCAGTGGCTCTGCATGATCTAGTAGGGAGGGGTCTCTAAAATATATATCCTAGAGAATATATATATAGTTTATTTTTATCAGTACTTGTTTATGATACGTTCATCATGGGGAGTTGGTACATATACATATCACATCATAGTCCTTTTTACTAAAATATATTTTTAATTAAAAGAAAGTCATGTAGATCAGGGATCCCCCACCTGTGAGGAACCAAGTCCCAGAGCAGGAGGTGAGCAGCAGGAGAGAAAGAAAAGTATCCTCTGTATTATTATTATTATTATTTTGGTACCAGGGATTGAACTTGGGACCTTGCGCTTGCCAGGCAGGCACAGTGCCACTGAGCTGCATCCCCGGCAGTTATCATCCATATTTACAGCTGTTGTCCATGGCTTCCATCACCGTCTGAACTCCACCTCCTGTCAGATCGGCAGCAGTGTTGGATTCTCACAGGTGTGCAAACTCTTTTGTGAACTGCACACTCAAGGGATCTCCCTATGAGACTCTTATCCTAAAACCTGCCTTAGTCTGTGGAAAACTTGCCTTCCATGAAAGTGATTCCTGGTGCCCAATAGTTTGTGGACCACTGGTATAGACAGTGTGCATTATAGGCTGCTGTATGTATGAAAAGTAATGTATTTGGGCACATGTTTGCTTATCTGTGCATAGATTGTCTCTGGAAGGACACAAAACTTGCTGATAGCACTCTGTCCTCTCTCAGGAGAATTTGGGTCAGGCTACTTTGGGGACCACTTTGGTCTGACTGGTCTCACAGCTCTGTCTGAGATCCATCCATCCACCGCATTCCTCAGTTTCTACACAAGAGCTGCAACACCACTGACTTTAAGAACTTCATTTCTAAACCTAATGGAGCTTGAGCCAGAGAAATACGTGTGAGAGAATCATTCCATAATTTAGCAGGATACTAGAGTGCTTTCTTTTTAATTCAAAACCCAAACACAGACTGTGCAGTAAAGGAAATCATGTTAAAATGTTTAATTATGATCTACAAAGGCCACATACCTCCCGGACACCCTGGAGAGTGACATCAGACTCTGTGTCCCCAGGCTCTTCCCATGGGGTGAGTGTCCCTGAGGCTCCTCCACAGCCTCCAGCTGAGCTCCCAACCTGGGCTTTCAGGCATGCTGATTGCTGCTATTTTTGTTATCTTCAATCTCTTTGATGCTGTGCCATTGTCCCTCCTGTGGTTGCCCTTTTCTGAGCTTTAGTATTTTAATTAATGTCATTTAATTATAGTTGCCCCCCTGAGGCTTTTTAAGGAATGAATTCAGTGGAGGGGATTGCATGAATGAATTCTCTAGTCTTTTGCACTTTTGCTATCAACAGCTTTGCCCCCAGGGGTGGATCCAATCATTTCCAAGACTTCTCAACTGCCACAGAAAGTGATGACAGGACTGTTATGAAGAACTCCAGCCTGACAAATTAAATGCTACTTTTTATTCCATGGGTCCAGCCCGTGAGACGAGGGTGTTGTATGATTGGTATTGTAGGGGGGCAACATTCTGCCTCTGGCTTTTCATGATTTTGACATAAGACAGATCAACAGGAGAAAAACACACCATTTATTTAAAGTAAGTTTGTGTGGCACAGGAACTTTCATAAGGAAATGAAGACCCAGAGTTCAACCTGTATATACTGAATTAGACAAAGAGTACAAACTGGGGAAATTGAGATACAGTGAAGGGACTTTACGTGGGTCACTGGGTGAAGTGACCAGGAAGGAAAGGTTGGGGTGACAAGGTTTGTTCATACAGATTCTCCTTGGTAGTCTCCACTCCTGTCCTTGATGAGAATGGACTAGGGAGTAACATTTCATGGGGAATTTTCTCTTGCTCTGAAGGGGAAGGAAGATCACGGTGATCTTTTTTGTACCTGCTGCTTTTAAAGTGACTTTATCTCAAAATAGTTAATACATCATTGTGGCATATTTTGGGGTGACATGTCCTGAACTCCCTGGGTATTAAACTTAACTCACTGTGTCTGGGTGTAGTGTCCAGAGGAAGCAGTCTAGATGTAGAGGAGGCCTCTAGTGAGGTCACGTTTGCTGTGTCAGTTGACCAGATGATATGCATGACATGGTGTCTGTCACACCCTGTGCCCTTCTTGTCACTTGGATCTCACTTCTTGTGGTGAGGAGAGTTCTCCCCAGAACCAGCTCCCTGTCTCACTCTCTGGCTTGACCAGGGTCCTCTGGGGATCTTCAGCCTGACTGGCCTCTGTCTGCTTTGATTCCCCCTCAGACTTGCCATCTTTTCTGACGTGGTGCCAAACTCTCCCTTGCTTCTTCTCCACAGCTCTGCCCTCAGCACCAGTCAAGGGTCTGCAAAGGGTGATCACAATCACTATTTTCCTTCAACACCCTTGATATTGGGTTGATAGCACAACCAGTTGTCAGGTTGATAGCCTAATCAATTACTGGGGGATGCCCAGTCACCTGATGAGGGGACTGCAGAGGATGAAAGAATAATCTACAAAGAACAAGAAATAAAGAATAAAGAATGATAATTTATTACTTGAGGGGCCAGGAGTAGATCTTCAGCTCTCTCCTGGCGAAAGGCCACCTGATCTTAGCTTTGCCATGGCTAAGACCACAAGCACTGAATTAGTCAGTATTAATGATTATACAGTATAGCAAGGGAGAGGGTGAACACAGATGTAAGGAATAGGGTGAAGACAGATGAAAGGAATAGGAGAACTAATGCACTTAATAAGCCAGGCTTGGAAAAAGAAGTAACTATGTACACTCGTGAAGGCCAGGTCACAGTTAACAAGCCACCTGTGCTATCTTGCAGGTCATAGCTAACAAGCCACCTGTATTATCTAGCTAACATTTGATCTTAGAGAATGGTAGCACAGTCATAATTCCTCAGCTGCAGTGTTTCCTTTCTATAGAGACATCACAACCTCACTGATCATTGAGACCTCAATTGTGACCGTTGGCATAGGAAAGTCTATCTCCATACACCAGCTGAAAGGTCAATTGGCAATTTACACTTAAGCCTTGGAGTGCCTCATAATCTCAATCAGTAGCCAAATTCACAAGCCAAATCAATATTATCTAAAGCCTGCTCTGAGCAGTTTCAAGCTGGTCTCCTGAACCTGAGGCATGGCCTGTGCCATCCCCATTCCCCCAGGGTGAGTAACTGCTTGTGGAGCAGGCAGGAAGGTAACTGCTGCGTGGACTACCACCTTGTCAGGCTGACTCTAGAAGTACACAGAGATGGCCCAATGGGAACAAGCAAAGGCTGACATCCTGGGGTTGTCACAGAAAAGGTGTCAGCACTGTCTCCCATGTCAGCCAGAGTTAAAGGCAGGCAAGGAATGGGAAAGCTTTCTAGTGACAAGAGGGAAGGCGCTGGTGCACCCTGAGAGAGTCTATTGGGATGGGAAGCTGCAGACTACTAAGTAGAACCAGGACAACCCCTGTGATGTAAGGGAGGGGATGGCCCCTGTTATAGGGAAGGGAACACCTGCTGTGCAGGGGAGTGGGCATATTCTGCCTTCCCTGATGAACCCTAGTCAGAAGCCAAGACCCAAATCAGGGAAGCTGTGGGTTGTTGAGTCGTGACTCCCTCAGCCAGTTGTCACAGAGTTGTGATCTCATTACAGGGCGGGCGGCTGTGGGGTATGACTTCTACAGTTTGATAAAATTCAATATTATGAGGAGAAATCTATGGTAAATTTTCTCCCCTCAAGATTCCATATGCAAATGAAGGAGAGAAGACACTCAGAAAAAAAGAGATATTACAATGTGCATCTTAGGCATATGTTCATTACCAAAGCAGTCCAGACAACCTACTGGAATTGTGCAGGTGGAGAGGAACTTGAGAGCCTGTGTCCTAGAATATGGAGCTGCAGAAGCATTGATAGTTGATAGGAATGCCTTATTGAGTGCTCACTAGGGACATGTGTTATTGTAGCTGCAATAAGAGTCATGTATGATATAGCAGGAATATCTAGAAGACTGAAGAAAAGGTAGGACTTCAATAACCATTAAAAGTACCTTAAGCAATAAGGATATTTAATTTCTGCTTTATTACAGAGGCCAAAGAAAGGCTGGTCAAAGATAACATAGGGGCTGTATGACTTGTTGAGATTCTACCTCTGTGTTAGTGCTTTCTAGTTGCTCTGCTGTCTTTAATATGGTAGCTTGTCCTCATGGCTCCCAGATGGCTCCTGCAGGTCCGGCTATCACAGCTATGCTCAAGGCAGAAAGACACACAAAGGAATACACCATGTGCATCTGTCCAATCCATCAGGAAAACCAAAACTTCCCATGTACTTCTATCAGACCACTTCTCAAGTCTTCCTGTCTACAGCTGGGAGCCATGGAAATTCTGACTCCTTGAGGATGCTGGAAGATATGTGTGGGCACCCTGGCCAGAAATGAAGTGCTGGGGTCAGACAGAGTCGCCATTCACAGGGCTAGGACATTGCACCTCACACAGGACTCTAGATGTGAGAGCTAGACAGGAGGAAGATACTTGCAGTGTGGCTGACTAAGACCCTCACTACTCAGGAGAGAAAATGGGCAAGAGGGAAGTGTTGGGACCACTGGCACCAGGTCCTAGCATGTGGAAATTGCATTCAGTTTAGTAGCTGTTGTGGGAGCCCTTGAACCACTGGTTGGGGATTATGAGAAGCAGGCATTTCCTGGCTAGCAGAGACCTAATTCATCAAATCCAACCTTTGCTTAAGAGCCTAACTGTGAGTTTCACAAACACATCCTTTACTTTTCTACTGTAAATTTTTACTTTGGCATAATAGTAGCTGGCTGTGCATCTCAGTATCTTTTCCTGAGGGATACAGGAAGCAATCTTTATGTTTACCCTCTTGGTACAACAAATGGCAAGGTGTGTGCACATGTGCGAAAGTGTCAAACTGGGATTTTCACTCATACAGTGCTCTATCTAACAGGTTTTGTGTATGTTTACCTGAGCATCACAGAGGATATCATACACTCACACCACTCTAGGAGTTGTTTTTTAAAAAAAGTTTTCTTTTGATTTTTCTGGTAGAAGTAGCCCAATTCAGTACAATGGCAGTGAATCATCAGATTGTTTATGCATGGATGATCCATAATGGTAAAATACAAGTTTTCATAACAGAAGAGTAGTGGGGATATATGATGATGATGATAATGATGATGATGACTTTGACGTTGGCCATGTGAACCAAAGTTCCTGTGACAGTGAAATGGAGCAAGAATTGACTGATACAGACACAGAGAATACAGACCTCTTGGATTCAGATGATGAAGAATATAGCCATGTAAGTTCATATTTGACTAGTTGAAATATTGTTTTACCTGGTGGCTACGAGGTAAAACATATGGCTGAGGATTGTAGCTTTATTTCCTTCAAAGGATATCAAAGTCTAGATTTTTATGTGAAATTTTTAATTTTTAAAATGTTATCAGTACATTTTAGAAAAAACACTAGGTGGGAAGGGAAAATGTAGGGCTATGGATCAGATGCAGCCAGTTTGTGATCTGGCATGAAGAATCAAGTGAGGTAGGGTCCTGGTGTCTGCTGGTCACAGCCTAGACATGGCCACAGGTCAGGTAGGAGCCCTGGGCTCCCACTGCCTTTTAGGCAGCTTGGTCACACTCCACCCTAATGGCTGTTTCAGTGGTTTTCTGAGTCTGGGGTCTGCACTGGCCTCGCACATTGGATAGTAGAGTGCCAGGCATTGTGGACAGCCTGGGATTGTCCAGGTTCCTACTTCCAAAGCAGGAGGGAGAGGAAAGCTATGCTGTGGGTGCCTGAAAGCATTCCCCTCCTCACCCCACACCCCTAGTGTAGGGGTTCAATTCTCTGGCTGAATTTCCCATGGGGATTCTTTTGAGTTGCAGCCACCCCTTTGCCACCTGTGGACTCTCACACGCTAGCACCCAAGCCACGCTCTAAGTCCAGGGTTCCACCTCTGCAGGACAGCTTCTCTGTCTCTGGAGGATGGAAGATGGCTCCATATTCCCCCAGCTGGCTCCCTCCTGGTCGGACCCATGATGAAAAGACACCTTTTCTTTCCAGACCTGCCACAACCACTAAGAAATTATACTCGCCAATGAGACTTTTGCTTATGCAAGGTGGGTAGTGGTTATGAATCGTTCTCATGCTCTTGGGTAGAATGGAGTACTTGCCACAGTATTACAGATCAGAGTCTGACACAAGTACAGCAGAAGGAGGCTGCAGAGACCAGGGCAGGGATCTGGCCTCGTTGGTGCACAAAGTGAGCTTGTGACCTAGGTGCGTGGCAGAGGCTGGACTGTGTGTCCCAAAGCAGGTCAGGAGGTGGCAGGTGCTCAATATCTGAGAGCCCCTCAGGTTCCTTCACCTTCTCAAAGCAGCTGTGTCCTGCAGCCTGTGACAAGGCTGAGCCTCTACTCTACTCTGGTTGTGAATCAGAAATGATAAGGGACTAAGTAAGCCCAGGACTTTGTTCCTAAACCTACTTCCATCATGAAATTCTTATTAACTAATTAATGATTAGATTTGTGCTTTTGAAGCTATTTCCAATTTCTTTTCTAGGAAACAGTTCTGGTGGCTGGCAGAGCCCCTTGGGTCATGAAGAAGATAGAGGTGAGTCTGTCTCGCCTAGACTCTTCAACTAAACTCCCTTTTCAATAACGTCCTTGCTGGGATTCTCTTACCTATTTTCTTTTCTTCCAGTATTATTCCTTCTGTTGCCAGTTCAGTTGTGAGGTGGTTCATGAGATTATGAAGGGTGAATTGTGCTTTAAGGGGGGTGTAGCAGAGGTCAGAAAGATACAGTCTGTGGGGCAAATCTAGCTGTACACTTAATTGTGTAAATAAAGTTTTATTGAAACACTTGCCGTCTGTTTACATATGGTCTATGGCTTTTGTCCTACAATGGGAGAGTTGGGCAGTTCTAATAAAGACCCCATGGCCCTCAAAGCCTAACACACTGGCTATATGACCTTTTACAGACAGAGCCTGCTGACCTTTGTAGTAAAGCAGCATTGGGCTGAGCCAGCTCATCTGACTTCCAATCCTAGCTCTGGCTCTGCCCGTTCCTCAGTGTGCCCTAGCTGGGACATTGTGGGGACCACTTGGACTTCAGTCTGTGAAGCCAAGATAATAACTCTTCTGCACAGGAGTATAGAGATCCCAATGGATAATAAAAGCCCTTTATAAACTGTAGTCTGCTGCATAAATGCTAGGAATTGCCATTTCTTTCTTTCTTTCTTTTGAGACTTTTGGATTGTTCCACTTCCTTAATTTGATTCTCTTTGGTTATTTCTGTGGCTGTATTAAAACCTGCAATTTGCAAGCAGCGTTAATGCTAATTTTCTAGTCAACCTACCTTTCTGTAGACTGTCAAGTGGCAAAGATATTTAAAAATAAGCATGGGTTATGTAAAAGAATTGGTTCATGAATGAAGCCCACAATCAAGTATTTTACTCCAACAGTTAAAAAAAATTTCAGTTTGTATATCCTGTTCAGTGAAGAAATTGCACCTGAACAGTATCTATATTTAGATTCTCCCTGCAGCCTCCTTGGCTACATATTTGGTTTGGTTGTAGCAGTAGTTCTGTGTGTGCGTGTACAAAGAAAGTCCCGAGCCCTAGCAGGAGGGCACGCTGACCTGGGTCACTGCTCAGACACCAGGCGTGGCCCATTGGAGCCGAGCTGGTGAGAGGAACAGCTGGGAACTGATAAGAGAGTGGGCAGCAAAGAGCTTCCCCAGGGGACAGAAGGAACAAATAGTCCAGATTACAGGTACAAAGCAATGTCATGTACAGAGGCTTAATTTAGGGCAGAGTGTCTCCCCACAGGATGGTGATTTGTAGAAGCAGCAAGAATTGCCTGAGGCTGCAAACTTGTGGCCCCTGAGTCCAAATAAAGCCTGCAGACTTGCTTCATTTGGGTGGGTTCATGGTGTGCATGTGTTTTAAATGTGTTATTTGAATGTCATTAGGTAAAATTTTTTGTTATGCTTCACTTCCTGTCTTCATAACTTTCTAATGAAGTTGTGCATAGCAGCTTGGCCCCCCTGAAAAATTTAGATTTGCCTCATTTCACTGAGTAGTGGTGGTCTTTGTTGCCAGGTTAAATACAACATCACAGCCCTTTCAGTTCTAGTCACTTGCTGCAAGCCAGGACAGATGACCCAGGACCTTCTCTTCCCTGTTTTGGGGAGAGTCTGTTAAATCTCACAAGGAGCCAGGCCCCAGACAAATAGGAAGAGTTGCCGGAAGGGCTATAATGTTTGTAGAGGGACCAGTGCATGTCCGGGAAGTTGAGCAAACCCCAGACAGCCAGGAGGAGCTGCAGATGAGAGGAAGGGTCTGTTGGGCTCCCAGCCTCCACCCCCAGCCCCTCCTGCAAGGCCTTCTGGCTGCTGAAGCTGAGCTGCTCCTCTTGCTAGGCTTGGCTTGGGAGCCCAGCAAAGTGGAAACTGCAACCAGAAAAGGTCTGGAGGTTTACAAATGTTGGGGACAGGTGAATTAGTTTCTTTCTTTCCTGTCCTTTGCCTTCCTTTCCTTGTCTGTCATTTAGTAAGGAACCCAAATCGAGTGTGTGTGTGTGTGTGTGTAAGGGGGGAAGATCAGGCACAGCAAGATGGCAATAGGTTCTATTATAAAGACTTGCTCAAGTTCTGGCTTGAAAACCCTTTGCACAAGTGAAGAGTGATCTTTCTTTGTTCCTTTTTTTATTGGCAGTAATCAGTGCAGGAGTCCATACATTATTTTTTGTGCCCTCCTACCTTGGAGTCATATGAAGTTTATGGACTCCTCTCTGAATTGAGATTTTTTCAATGTGTAAAGTACATGAGATTTTAAAAGTACTGAAATAGTTATTGAAGTATTATTACTCATTAAAAAGAAAGGTACAGTGTCAAGTCTAATAAATACCTTTGTTTCAAAGCAATGAATGGTATAAACAGTATTTTGAAATATCGGCAACAACTGCAGAGCGAATTGAGAATGTATGTGATTTCTATTAATGACAGAGTTACAGGCAATTCTCCTACTCTTGCAGTTTATTAATAGTTGAAGGAAAAGCTAAATATTTACTGGAGGTTAGTGAAGATTACCCATCTAATGCATGAATTAATAAATATAATTAAGAATCTTCGTTGGTGATTTCCCATTAAGTTAGATGCCAATTTGGGCCTGTGATATTTGTATTCTATTTGTTTTTTGTTTTGGTACTGGCGATTGAACTTGGGACCTTGTGCTTGTGAGGTAGACACTGGAACCACTGAGCTAAATCCCCAGCTGTATTCTATTTTGTTCAGAAAATATCCCTCAATTTTTATTGTATTGATTATTCTTAAGACGAGTATTGAACTTTCTTTGTAGAGTGACATTTTTCTCATTAGCTCCATTACTGTGATAAATTATATTAATGAGTTTCTTCTCACTGAATTCTCCTTCCTGAGATCTAACTTCTCTGATCCTTTCACCTGATAATACCTGAACATTCTTACCTCTTTGCCCCGAGCATTTATGTTCTGATCAACTTGTGTTCCATTCCTAGCATTTCTCTGCATTGTGCGATCTGTCCTTTCCCGAGCTTCTGGATCACCTCATCCCTCCAGCACCTCAGTCACAATGCCTGGGCAACTTGCCTACATATCAGAACCTGAGAAGCCTCTTTCAGTTTTGGCTGTTGTTCAAATATTGGTTAGGATCTTCAGGTCTGTGTGGACCCTTTCCTTTTGGGGTGAGTAACTGTAGGTGATTTCTAAATTTCTTGGCTCTTACAATCATCAGTTGTCCATTTGTTTGTCCTGAGTTGCTCCCACATATCTGTGAGATTCTTGCTGATGCTGTGGGTTTGGACTTACCTACTCATATTCTGAGGTTCTTGGGAATATTTTATTAGCTAATCCACAGTTTTCCATTCTATGACAAATACCTGAAATAATCCAGTCAGTCCATAGTTGTTTGGCCCCATTGCCTTTGGGTTGGTGAGGAGGAAGTACATCATGGTGGGGAGCATATGGTCGAGGAAGCTGCTCAACTCATGGCCAGGAAGCAAAGAGAGAAGAGGAACAGACGTAGGTCCCATGATCCTCTTAAGGACATGCCCCCAAATGACTTAGCCTCCTCCCATTAGACTTCACCTCTCAGGAGCTCCACCATCTTTCAATTGTCCCAGTGCCTGGGGACCAAGCTTTTAATATATATGCCTTGGGAGAGTATACTTATCCAAACCACAACAGCTAGTTGCATTTAAAATGGCATCTATGAATTTTTCCCTTTGATTTTCTAGATCAATCTTACATTTAGGTCACATCTTTCAAGCAGATGAGATCTTAATTACATTTTAAATTCCTGGTATACACTGATCTAGTTAAGCTTTCTATTTATTCTTGTGTCAATTCTTATAGTTTTGTACTATGTCAGTCTGGGTTCACTGGAGTAACAGATATAATATAATATAATACAATTTATACAATATATTTACAAAGTAGAATTACAATAGCCACCTGCACAGTCAGGTGTCTGTACCCTGGAAAGCTGAATGATCTAGTCAAAGACCTGGAGCTCACTGAAGTCCACTGTGTTGGAAGGCTGAAGAGTCTGTGCTAGAAGCCTGGAAATGAAGGTCCCAAGACAATGGTGAAGACTGGAGATTCTCCAAAGAAACAGAAGCAAGCTTTAGTCTTTCTCTACTCTTTTTATTCCATTCAAGCTACAAGTCTATTGGTTGGTGCCACTTACACCCAGGATGGGTCTTCTGTCTTCAGTAAATCTGTTCAGCCACACCCAGAACTATGCCAATCTGATCAATTTCTTGCTCCATTTGACACAATAGTTAATTAATGATCACATGTTCTTTTCCAGAAATTTTTCATTTCACCTTGTTTTTAAATTTATTTATTTTTAATCTTGGTGTGTACATATGTTTGTGTGTGCAGTTATTTCCTCTTTCTTACTCTTGTTCACTACACCTTTTGTCTTTCTCTCTGTCTCATGGATGATATCACAAGAAGTCTTCTATGCTGTAACTTTGTTCTTTAGATTGAGTATTGGCCATTGTCTCACTGTGGTCCATCTGCCCCCTTTACCACTGTGAGGTCAAACTCTTGGCTGACTTTTCTTCCTCAGACCACATGGTTTGGACACCTTGGCTGTCTCCACCTCTACTGAGGCTGTGCCGCAAGATTTCTGCCCACCCAGTCCCAATCGCCAGGATGCATACAGGAGGCCTTGAGGAGGAACCTGGGAACTAGGAATGGACAGAATGCAAGTCCTAGGATACTACAGGTGAAAGCTTCATATTGATCCCTCTTGGTGGGCCGCAGGTTGAAAGGGAGCTGAAGTGGAGACCAGGATCAATGCTCCTAAAAGACAGGAAATGGTTAGGAGCAGAGCTGAGAACCTAAGTGCATTTGGAGCACACATTGTTGGGTTGTCAGCAGAGCCTGAGGGCATTACAGTGACAAGGGCTGCTGCAAAAGCCTGGGGACGGAGTGTGGGGTGGGGGAAGGAGGGGAAGATGGAGATGAGAAGGGTGGCAACAGAAGATAAAATCTCTTGGGAGATGGTGATGGTGATGGTGCCTGGTCTGGGGAATAAAGATGAAGCAAGTGGGTTTGGGCTCTGATGTGTCTTACCACCAGGAGCTTCTCCCACCTATGCTGGCTTTTGTCAAGGAGGAACAGCCACTGTGAAGCCCTCTTGTAACTGAGTCCTATAGGCTGGGCCTGCAGTGCCCAGTGGGTAATTAAAAGCAAGAGAAGCTTGGCATTACTGCCTTTGTTTTACATCCACCTGCATTTTCACCACAGAACTATGGGTCAGATCCCCGCTCAGCTATGTGTAAGGCATGTTAGTCACTTAAGGAGTGTGTGGTACACAGTGCATGAGCCCTAAATCTACCTGTCTCCTCCCCCTTCAAAACTGAGGACCCCAAGGAAAGAGTAATTTTCAGGAATTGCAGGGACATCTGATTTCCAGCTTTTACAAGGTCCAGCCCCTCAACCCAACCCCATGAGGCATAGAAGTCTCCAGTCATTGTGCTAAACTTGAAACACATTGGATTCCAGAACCAGAGGCCTGCAGAGGACCCCATGATGAAGTCAACCACCAAGCCAGAGCAATTACCGCATGACAGAAACTTGAGGCTGCTCTCACCCCCTGTAGGTGAGATGATGAGAACCAAATTGTCCCCTTAAGCAATGAAGGCTCTACCAGAACCTCACAGAGCCAGTCCTGAGATAGGGACCCACTGACCAACTTGGCCAAGGTTACCTCTGCTGCTAGCTCTGCAAAGCCACAACCCTTGCCTTTTCTCCCCTTTCTGTAAAACCCTAAAGCTTCTGTCAGCCTCTTAAAAGCAGATATTGAACCTCTTTGTCTGTGCTTCCTGTGCTGATTAAATCTCCTTTTCTGCCTTTCTCCACTGCTCCTCTCCTTGACTGGCATTTTGGGACAAGTGTCACGACGTTGCCCAAGCTGCACTGGAACTCTTGTTTCTCCTGTCTCAGCCTCCCAGAGTGCAGGCATTGCAGGTGTGTGTCATTATGCCTAGTTTATTATTTTTTTAAGTAGAGAAGTGATTATGATTTTGGCTACTAGAATAGCCGGTTGAAAAGTAAAAGTCACAGGATGGTCATCTATGTGTATTTAAAAACAAGGCATACAAGAAACCAAACAACAAAAACAAGAAACCAAAGCTGCTTGGCTGAGGTTTTCCTCTTTTCTTTCAATTAGATGATTGGATTGGCTTTACATTGTGGCATTAGAGATTGGAATTTATTTGGAAACATTGGTAGATTTTTGGAGACCAGTATTTCATCTCTGCTCAGTTTATAGAACACAGTCCTCTCTAAAATTGACTCAGAGTTAATACACTTCATTTCCACAGTGGCTGCACAGTCTGCTCCCCACCAACGTGCAGAAGGGATTCTTCCCCTGGCCCTGCCAGCATTTGTTACTGGGTGACTTCTTGGTGATAGCCATTCTTTCTGGAGTCAGATGGAATCTCAGTGTTGTTTTCATTTGCACTTCTTGAATGACCAGTGGTGTTGAACATTTTTTCATGTATTTATTTGTCATTTCCACTTCATCACCTGAGAAGTGTGTACCCATTTTTGGATTGGGTCTTTAAATTTGGGGGGGGGGTCTGATTTTTTTGAGTTCTTTATATATTCTAGATGTTAGTCCTTTTCTGTGGAGATTTTTTAAGAAACTAAAACTAGGGATTCCATTTGACCCAGCTATTCCCCTCCTAGGATCTTCTAAAAGAGTTAAAAGCATCACACTTCAGTGATATATGCATACCCTTGTTTATAGCAGCACAATTTATAACAGCTAAATCTTGGAAACAGCCCATATGCCCATCAATGGATGAATAGATAAAGAAAATGCGGTTTTTATATATAATGGAGTACTACTCTGCCATAAAGAAGGATAAACTTGAAACATTTTTAGCTAAGTGGATGTACTTTGAGATCATAATTTTAAGTGAAATAAATCAGACACACAAGTTTAAATATCCCACTGTTTTTCTTATGTGAGAAACCCAAAAGGTAAATAAGGAGCAAAATGGAGGATAGCTATTGGGAAGTAGGAAGAAGAACATACTCAAATGGGAGGGGGAACAAGAGGTGGGAAAGGGAAAGGAAGGAGGAGAAAGGGGATTTAAAAAGAAGAAAATGGTAAAAAGCTTTTGAAAATGAGGAGGGAAAGAAAAGTTGAAGGGAGGGAAAAGAAATGCGAAAAAAGATTAAGATATATTATGTACAGATACAAATTCCCTATGATGAATGTGATCATTATGTATGGCAAACATGTACCAAAAAAAGTTAATCCACTTCAGGTGAGAGGCATGGTTGGAACCTTCTTTGTTATCATGCGAGCTCCCTTCCCTTGCTCATCCACAGCATATCTGAGGTATGTGGAGCCAGCCCCAACTTGCATCTGGACTACTGATAAAACACTGGGAGAGACTGAGGATCTGAATAGAAGTGATCACAGCTGACCCTTCCCCAGGTCCTTCCTTCTCTGTCATTTGAGACTGGATGGACTCGAGTGCTCTGGGACAGACTCATGCCCCACCCAAGGCTCCAGGACCTGCTCATTGTTTTCCGGTGAGAAGCTGGCGTTTTCTGCCTCAGCTGGTGCTTTGCAATGGGTCAGCAGCTCTTAGGTTACTAGGGTTTGGCAAATCACCGGGATGGTAAAATCCTGTTGATAGAACTCCTCCTTACCTTTCTCTTTCTGATGTCAGTGGGATTTAAGAGGTGGCAACTCCGTTTGGCTCAGGGCATAGCAGTACAAACACTAGAGTCAGGACCCTTGCTTCTGGTTCTGCCACTTGCTTTGGAGAAGTTAGTCAAATGCTTCCATCCTCGGTTTCCTTATCTGTAAATGAGGATCCCCTTAGCAGTCATGGCGAACCTATGGCGTGCATGCCACAGCAAGCTGTTTGTATCACTGAAAGCTCTAGAAGGTTCACCATCAATGCCCCAAAGGTTCCTACCTGACAGGATTGCTCTGCAGAATAATTGAAATAATTGCTTAAGTGATACAAAGCTCTTAGCACACCCAGTAAGTGAGAGCTGCTGAGGGTTCTTTGGATTTGGGCAGCTGAGGTGGACATCTAGATGTGCATGTGGCTATGGGGCACTGGATCGGTCATGGTGTTTTCAGTAATCAGCACAATGGCTTTTGCAGTCAAGGCATTTGTTACTTCACATGAGTAAAGTCTAACTCAGGGCAGGCTGCCGGATTGGTTGATTCATGCCTCAGTGCTATCTTTGGGGACACAGCTCTCTATGCAGGGACACAGTTCTCTGTCTCCTTCTCTGCCAGCCTAAGACTGGCTGGATCTTCAGGGTGGTTCTCAGGATCACACCTTGGTGGGCAGTTGTATTGGGACAATGTATATTCTTTCTTGTTCACGATGAGTGGGGTAGCTGGAGAGTGTTGAGGAGACCTGCCCTGGGCCATGGAATGAATGCATGACTTCCCTTCAATGCAATGAGGTCGGCCAGGCCAGCCTGGGGTCACCTGACCCAATAGCAACTGCTATTGCCAGGGGCTGGCACTTCACTCAACTCAGACCAGGAGCCTCAGACTCACTCAAATGTAAGAAATACCTGGAGAGCTCATTCCCTCGGTTTCCCAGGTCTGGGGAGTATGGTTTGTTGAGGATGAGGCCAGGGGTGGGCAGTTCAAGGGAGGTACTGAGCTGGGATTCATCAGAGGCTGCACATATGGCTGACCCACAGCACACAGCAGAGTGAAAAGATAAGTACTAGAGTACAGTCAGTTTCTGCCAGGATGGAGGAGGGTGCCAGTGTGACAAAGAGTATGGAAAAGGTCAGTCATGGAGGTCCCACATCTGGAATCCATAGACTGGCAGAACAACTTGGTGCAAAAGGGTTTCCACACATTCATTCATTCATTCATTCTGTATGTTTCACTGAACACTTCCTAAGGCCAGGGTCTGAGCTTGGTGCAGTAATTCAGCTCATAAATGCAGTGGGAAGACAGTACAAAATAGGAGGAGACCACTTGGTGCTTTCCAGATGCAATGCGACCACATGTGGCAACGAGGGAGGAGGTAGTGGAGGAGGAGGCCACCTGCTCACCTTTCCTTCTCTGGCTGCTAGAGGCCCTCCAGAGTGAAGTCAGTAACATGCCCACCCTAGCTGCCCTGTCTCTAGCTTTCTAAAGATAAATTGCTCAGCTTGGCTGATGAAGGACAATTTGGCTGTTGGAGCAGTAGAGGCAGCAAAGCCAACTGTTCAGCGCTGCCCTGGAGAGAGGACTGTCAGCCTGGTGCATTCTCAGCTGCTGCTGGTGTTGGGCAGTCTCACCTCTGACTCTCTAGCTGGGGTCAGTGTGAGAGATGGAATAAAGCAGCTTTGCAAACATGAATCACGGTGCACCCGCAGGAGACTTAGATTAACACAGTGCCTGAGCACTGGAAATAGAGCATCAGTCTTGCTTGGCCTCAGTCTGACTTATGGACTGGGGATGACAGATAGAGAAAAAAGAGGTCAAGTGTGTATTAAAGACATTTCTCATTCTGGTCTGGAAGTGTCCTCCCAAAGATAGACACTCAGCACCCCCAATTAAGTAACAGTAGTAGTAATAAATATGATACCTGATGGCTCCCGAATACTTCATACCTTCAAAGCACTGATAGACAAATGATCTCATTTGTCTGGAATCTGGTGCTGTCTGATGGCCTTAAACTCAGAGTCCCTGAGTGCATACTGTCTGGCTCCCATGTGGCAGATTTGTGCCCTGCTGGGAAATGCTGCCCCCTGCAGTCTCCTTTGTGTCGTCTTTATTGCTGCTGTTTTGTTGAAAATGACTCAAGCTTTCAGCTCAGATGATCTGCTTCTCCTCCACTGATTTCCCTTGACAATTTCAATACCATGTCAAATTCATCCTGGGCTGGAAACATACGAACCAGGGATATATGTAATGTGAAAAGAGACTTCGAGTATAAAACACCTGCCTTTACTAAAAATCAGATTTTAGCAAGTGATATTTGACAAGAGGAAAAGAGAGAAACAGATTTGTGTGCCCTTAAACATTCTGATTCCTAGAATGCACTTGGATCTGCTTTGTGCTGGGGACACACTGATGATGGCCGTCAGTAGCTTCCCTATATGTTGACTTCCAAGACAGATGGCTTTCCTTCTCTGATCCATCTGGTTTCATGTTGCTGGAGGAACCAGGGTACAGGCTCTGGAAGCTTCCAGGATAAGCCTTCGCTCCACACCCATGGTACATATAGGATGCCAAGTGGGCCTCCTGCCTGCCAGGTGATGGCCTCCTGCCTGCCAGGTATAGGATGCCAGTGGTACATAGAGATCTGGCTGCTAAAGCGCTGGGAACCAAGGGGTTTGAAGAAGCAAAGGTCACAGTCAGGGGTTGAAATCCCCACCCTCTGCCAATGAGCTGTGTGACATTAGGTAACTTCCATGACCTCTCAGAGCTTCAGTATTCAGTTCTGATAATTACTGATGCTGCCTACTGAATCATAGGCCTCGAATGCCTGGATGCATATGAAGATCAGGGGAGGAATCCAAGCACAAGCTTCACCTGGGCCAAGACACACACAAGGCACAGAGGAAGTGAAGCCCAGCTGTCTTCCACCTGGAATTTTCTGCTGGCTGTGACACTGCCTGGTAGACAGGAGGTGCCTGGCTCTCTCCATACTCACCTGCTTTTGAACCAGGATGAACCCTCGGGACCCGTAGGTTCTGCTAGTCAGGTTGGATTGGTACAGGGTCACAGCTTGCTCCTTCCTCTGTTTCCTCTTATTCCAATGTTCCACCCCCTCCTAGTGTCTTTCCTGGGGTTTCACAGGTTGCTCAGATTCAGGCCAGGAGACCACACTCCAACCTCTCACCACAGCATGGAGGGCTGCTGTCTTCTAGACAATGCCCTGTTTTTTCCTAATGGTGACAGTGTCAGTCATTTCTCCATCCCTGTGACAATATACCTTAGCAAAACAACTTAAAGGAGGAAAGCGTTATTTTGGCTCCAGCTTTCAGAGGGTTTAGTCCATGGCTGGTGTCATTAATGCTGGGCCTGTGGTGAGGCAGAAGCATCAGAAGGAAGTATGGCGGAACAAGGCTACTCAGCTCATGGTAGCCAGCAGGGGATGAGGGGGAGGGAGAGCAAGAGAGGAAGGAGCCAAGGACAAGATACAGTCCCCAAGGTCATGCCCCCATGACCCACTTCCTCTACGGGCCATCTCTTAATAGTCCATTCAGTTATAGACTCATCCGTGGATAAACTCACTGGTGAGGTCAGCACTGTTACAATCTAGTCCTCTCCCTGCACCCACCTTTGAACATGGCTGTGTTGGGGATCAAGCCCTCAGTAGATGAGTATTTGGGGTCACTTCATATTTAAACCATAGCAATGATTATATCATGCTCCACTGTGAAGCCAGTGCCAGGGACACACAACCTGTCAGCCCTTGAGGAAGCCAGCTAATTGTGTGTGTGTGTAAACTTTCTGATCTCTGATTTAGTCTATTTCCTCAATTTGGTCCATACATTTCTAAAATATGAATTGACCTTGAGCCTACTAGTAGCTTTTATTGTTCATTTTACTCCTCCTCTGTGGTGAGGGTATTTATGTCCTCAGTGTGGGGTAGGTGAGCCTGAGTGAGACATGCCGATGAGCCCTGGGCAGAGGACTTAGAGCCTGCAGGGCTGTCACCAGGGGAGGGTCCCCACAGCACCAACAACATTGGGGACATCAGGGCATTGCCTCTGGAGGCCTCATGGGAGGTTTTGGTGTTTAGATCAATGCAAAGGCATCTCCTAAGCATAAACTTCCAATTGCTAGAGGGGAAGATTTCAAAAGTCTCACCACAATCTCCCCATGTTCTAACTGCACGTGTTGAGTTAAATATATACTGTTTTCTCTAAAACTTGATGTCCTCAGCTTTGAATTCTTCCGAGTATTGCAATTGCACATACTAGAGTTTGCAAACCAAATAGCCCAGGGATGCATCAGCTCCCAGAAGTGACCCCTATAGTGTCCTTTCAGGTGTGGAATATTGCCAACTGTTTGCAAAGTCTGTATTTCCAGTTTCTCATTGGCAGGAGCAGATCTGGTGATGCCAGACCCCCATGGCAGCAGTTTCGCTGGTCCGACTTGGACTTCGGATGGGGACTAGTCTCCTGTTGGCTCAGCTTTGCCCTTGAGGTTAAGCCCAAGAGCCAGATGCCTCCTGAATCCATGCAACTAGCAGGGAGGCAAGATGGTGAGACAACAGCCAGAGGTGCAGGAAGAGCAGCAAAGTTTGGAAAAGAAAGTAAAATAAGAATATGGTAGCCAGGGGCATGACTTACACCTGTTATCCCAGAACCCTAGAGGCTGAGGTAGGAAGATTGTTAGCTCCACCCCAGCCTGGGCAACTTAGTAAGATCCCATCTGTTAAAAAACTAAGTGGCTCTAGTGGTGAAATGAGCTGGAAAAATGAGCAGAATATAGAGAAACTGAATTTGTGATGTTGAGGAAAAGCTTGGAGAACATTTCCCAAAGCAGCAGAAAGAGAAAAGTAACCAGAAGGAAAGCAATGACAGACAAGAGAAGCCAGACAACAGATGTCAGAGTAGAGATGCTTGATGGCTCTGAAAGAGAGCTGGTGAAATGTCAGGGGAGGGAAAGATGTCACCAAAGATGGTTCACCTGAATACACAGGCTGGAAAGGCCTCCTAGGTGACAATAAAGAGGCACCAATACATAGAAATTTCCCGGGTTTCAAGATAGATACCCAGAAAGGGCAAAATACATTTTCAAAAAAGCAAAAAGAATGAGGCTTGCTGCAGACCCTTTCTTGCCAGTACTGAACATGACCCATCTTGGTTGTCCCAACGCTATAACAATCCCACAGACTCAGTGGCTTGAAAACAAGGTATTTCTCACGGTTCTGGGGCTGGAAGTCCAAGACCCAGAGCCTGCAGATCAGCGTGGCTTCCTCTGATGGATGGCTCCTTCTCGCTGTCCTTACATGGCAGAGAGGGATGTGAACCTTGCATCTCTTCTTATGAAATTCTACTGGTGAAGCCTTCTCCCTCCTGACTTAATTTCCTTCCAGAAGCCCCCTCCAAAATGCCATCAGAATGGCTTTAGCATGTGGCTTTGGGGTGAAGGTGACACAGGCATGTAGGTTTACAGCACCATGAAATAGAACAATGGGAATAATTTGGTGGAAAAGGATTCCGCGTGTGCCACAAGCTATCATTTACACTGGGGTCACAACAAGACATTCTGGGAAAGGCATGATCTGAGATAGTTCACTCGTTCATGCTTAGGTAATTTTGGGGAATTGTGGGTTAACAAAATTATTATGTCATTACATAAGCATTGCTCAAAAAGTTTAATATGATCATTACCTTTGAATTTTAAAAATGGTCATAGAATGTGTTTCCCAAACTCACATGGTTCAGTTCTTTTTGTTGAAACTAACCCTTACTAATGCCTACCAGAAAAGTATTCTATGGAATGTTGTTTAGCATATGATGATTTGGACAAGCACCAAGAAGGCCTTTAATAACATTTAAGATTCATTTCTAATAAAAGATTTTAATAATTCTAAAACTTAATGCTCCTTTAACATGAGAAAAAACCCATTACTAATACAGAACCAGTTTTACAAATAATAATGAAAGACCATGAAGATCAGGGATAAGGATGTCTGTTAGTATTATTTAGCAATTTTCTAGAAATTCTAGCCTGAACAGTAAGTATAGAATAAATAAGAGGGATACTTATTGGAAAGCAAGAGACACAATTATTGCTATTTACAGATGTTCAGTTCATCAGCCTAGAAGGCCCAATATAGCAATTAAAGAACTATCAGAATTTGGTGAGGTTGCTATAAAATAAATGTAAAAAAATGTTTTTTCTCAAGCTAGCACAAATTAAAAAATAGAATATAAAACAATTTGCCTTAGGGAAAAAGAAAATAACACACAAACTACAAATATATTGAACACAAAATGCATATAAGCTATATAAAGAAAATGGGAAAGCCTGTGTTGGTCCCTAAGTGGGGAAGGAAAGGTCCAAGTAGATGCTGCACACTTGGTTTTCATGTAGCAAGGTACCTTGAGGCTATAGAACCTGTGGCTTTATTTTTATGTATTTATTGGTGGCACTAAGCATTGGATCCAGGGAGTTTTCACTGAGCTACACCTCTAGCCCTTTTCTTAATTTTGAGAGAGGGTCTTGCTAAGTTGTTAAGAGGCCCAGGGTGGAATCAAACTTGCAATCCTCCCTGAGTGTTGGACATACAGGCATGTGCCACCATGTCTAGCCTAGAACTTGGAGTAGTATAACGGACAGAGGGAGATTCTATCCAAACATGCCTTTTGCTCTGTGGGAGGTACCCTCTGTTCAATGCTATCTACTACCTACATACCCTTGAAGAGATTGCCAACACCTCTGCTCACAGATACAAGACAAGACACTCAGAGAATTGCTTCCAACAAAACTGACCATCATTTCTAGACTGCCTTGGTTTCTGGAAAATTTCTCCATGAATGTGCCATTTCTGCACTCTGATTAATACAATCAGCTGAGGCTGATGCCAACTCTATTCCAAGTCTGTCTCATATGGCAGTTAGTTAAGGCTGCATAAAATACAAGGGACAAAAAGAGGTCTGATGCACTCTCGCTTGCCTGTGTAGTGTGGACTGTTTCTCCTCTGCAATGCCCTCTGCCATGCCACTCTGCCTTGGAGCCAGCGGACTATGGCCTGAATCTTCTACAAACTGTGAGCCAAACAAACCTTTCCTTCTTTAAATTTGGGTATTGGGTATTTTGTCTCAGCAATGAGAAAAGTAACTAAGACAGCATGCTTGTAAAAAATAAACAAATTGAGAATTAATCATGTCGCATTTGGATTTTTAGAAAACAAACTGCTAAGTTTCATTTTATTAAAAAGCTTAAAGCAGTGGGATGACAAAAAAGTGAATTATTCACTTGAATAATTTAAGCTAATTATTTACTTGAACAATTTAAGCTAGATAATTTAAGCTTGTATACCCCCCTTTTAGGATGGATCATTAGAAAATTCTAGGCAAGGTTACTGATGAGTCCTTTTGTCCAGTTCATACAATTTTACAGTAACTTTTATACTAAGTCTTCTATTTGAATTTACCCAATTATCCAAGTAATATTTCAAAACACTCAAGCCAACTAAAAAACAAAGGAGATTTAACATCTACCACAGAAAAATAAAATATTGAAACTGTTGGCACTATAAGGATTCATATTTTTTTCCAGAAAATGTTATGAAGTCAATGAAAACTCGCCATTGTTAAAGATGTGGTAGAAACATATTCACTTTAAAATGAATTTTTCCTCTAAGCCTCAAGCATGTGACAGGTGCCATCCAACTGAGAAAAAAAACTGGTCACTGTGCTTAAAAGAGAAATTCAGATTCCTCATCTTATTTACCCAGAGTTGAGAGAGGCTTCTATTTCCTGCTAAGATATTACATCTAGAAGCACAATAATTAAAATAGCATAATGATAAAGTACTGACATAGACTAATTACATGGAATTTCACATGCGATAAAGATAGAACTTAACACTGACAGGATAAAATTTGAAAATCCAATAAATTTTTAACTGTACATGCTTAACTATTTTAGGAGAAAATTCATTTAGGATCATAATGAATTCTATGATGAATTCTATAAAAATATAAATGGATTAACCTTTGAAGATAAAGTAAGTGTTATTTTCCTCTTTTTACTGTTCTTTGAATCAGTGATGGGATATGCCATGAAATTTGCTTTATAAAACATTTCACAGATAGCAGATTTTCCTGTCCTATAAGCAATTCTCTTCTAGACTTGAGTACTCACCATGGACTCTTGCTGTCTGGCTCTGGTTACTGAGCTGAGGGTGTGTGAACACATTCATGAGCTCCCTGTGGGACAGTGGGTCAAACTGGAATGTGCAGTAGCAATCTGCTTCCTCTACTTGTGTGTTTGTACTTTCTCCAGTGATTAATAAAGTTTAAGATATGCTTTTGATTCGAAGTAGAAGTCTACATTAAATTTTGTACTATGGGGTGCCTGTGCAGTTTGGGTGCTTACCAAATGGCTTTGTCACTGGATCCCCCAAGATGCCAGTATTTTCCAGGGCTCCTGCCTCTTCACACTGCCGCCATGCCCCCTCCCTTCTTCCCAGTCTTGATTTCCATCTTTACATACCAGCAACTCTGCTGGGCCTTCAGCTGTGCCCCCTTGCTGTCATCTCTGCTCTGCCAACCCAACTTCAGCCAGATTCCTCAGCTCCTTCCACCAACCTTCTTCATCCACTTGTGTCCAATTCCTACTCGTCACCATAATCACTACAATTTTTATTCATCATAAGCTACTTGGTGCTCAGAGTGCACTGGCACATCCTTGGGCTGCCCCCACCTCTGAGACCATCTCTGTGCCTATGTGAGACTGAACAAGCTTTGTGACAGGTTTGCAGGGCAGAGGGGCAGAGGTAGAGGCTCTTTCTGTTTCTCACATGATAGAAATGCTGAGGGTTAGCGCAAAATCATGATTATTTTGAAATGTATCAGTGCTAGGTAAAGATTTGGTTTCGATTGCTGCTTCCTTGGAAGCAAATTCCACTTGTAAAAGGTGGTTTATTGGATGCCTACTCAACACTGGGCACGAACCCTGCTGCGTTCCACATGGAAGCCATTCTTCAGGGCGTCCAGTCGGTCAGGTAAGCCACAGCAACAGTGCAAAAGGACACGTGTTGACATGAATTCTGTCTATTCACTTTGTCTATTGATTTTCTTTTCCTTCCTTTACTTCTTTGTCCCCCACTGCCACTTGCCCACTGCCCTAGCTCAGTTCAAGAGGTTACCTGAAACTGTCTACAAGGCCTTGAAGGGAAAGACTGTCGTCAGTTTGCTTCCAAATACCTTGACTGAATGCAGGTAGTGAGTAGTGGGAGCCAAGAGTAGGTGAAGTAGTCTGGGTTTGAGGAACCTTGACACCTTGTTTTCTGGCAGTAATGGATTTTTCATAGCCTCCATCTGATCTCCTAAAGTCATATTTTCTATGAGATCTTTAAAAAGAATCCTCTGAGCTGAGGTAACTTACTTTCTGATTAAGGGTAAATGATGTAACTAAATAGACAGGGAAAGGCTTACCTGGTTGGGCTGCTGGGAAGTGGATTTATGAATTCTCACTTGCTCAGGGTCAGCAGGTCCTGCAGCGCCTGTTCACTGCTTTACAAATGCTTTTTGCTGCTTATTCTTTGAAATATCTCTAGGAGGCTAAGAGATGCCCTTGTTTCCATTTGAATATGAAGAAATAAATATGAAGTTGGCCATCAGTGCTGGCTGGGCTGATGCAGGAGGAGATGAATTACTGCCAAGAGTTTTGGAGGCCACAAATCCCACCTGTAAACTACAGATTGGCTCTTAGAACATCTGATAACTGCCAGGGGACATTATCAGGGTTTTTCTGTTTTTGTTTTGTTTTGTATTGTGGATGTGCACATTTGGAGGATCTTTATTGAACAAAACTGGGTTTTGGTGCGCACCATTAGTTCCTGATGAAGTCAGTTAACTGAAGCAAGTACTTACCAGTGGTTCCATGCTGGTTGTCTACTGTGATTACTTTAGAGGTAGCACAATGTATGGGCTTCATAACCAAATTTGAGAACTCAGACTCAGAGCTGGTGACTCCAAGATACACATGCTGCCTCTACTCTCCAAGCAGACGTCACTAAAACATCACAGTCCTCTTCCCTAGCTAAGGCTGACTGTGTCTCTAGAAATCTTTTCATCCTAGCCCTACAAGGAGGCTCTATCAATAAAACAAGCATTGGTCTGTTGGACCTAATTATTAATAAAGCCACTGGACAGAAACAGCTGGGTATCCTGGCACAGAGGCAGGTCTGGTGTCCAGTGGAGAAGGAGACAGATGTGGCTCCAGACCTCATGGGCTAACCTTCTGTCAGGGACAGTGGATGGTGAGCAGACAGTCGCACAATGATTAATTTAGTCATAGTTGTGAGAAAGACTGCTAGGGGCAATGGCAGGCACCAGTGGGTCGAAGTGTTCTCAGCTGTTAAATGGGCACAGTACTGCGCCTACCTCAAAGGCAGCTCTGATGAACAAATGAGGCAATGTGTGCACCACCAGGAGCACAAGGCCTGGGCACAGCAAGCACACTACAATGTGCTATATATTATTACAATGACATAAAGTGCACATAAGCTCTCCTTGATCCATTAAACCAATCTGATGATAGCCAAAACTTCGAGATTTATTCCAACAAGTTAGATATGTCAAATATCTGACCATGTGATGTGTGTTTCCCCATTGGTCACTTTTTCCATTTGGAATCTTGCAGCCTCATAGACAGCCACGCTGTAGGGGCTAGGCTGATATTTTTGAGTGGAAAAGACCTAACTTTCTCTTGGCATTAAAGTAAGCATTTCACCCTCAGTGAATCTGCAGTACTTATGTGTGTAGTGTAGCTCTACAAATGCATCATACTTTTACCTTGTAAGAAGTATCTAATGATAGGAGTACAATTGGAAGTGAATCTATCTGTGGGGTTGAGAGATATTAACTAAGTGGGTAGAAGCTGGTGGAACTGATGTCTTATGATCCCGGATTTCCCCCCATGGCTTAGTCGGCCTTGCCAACTAAGAACACAGGATAAAGGGAGGGGGAATACAATTCTAATCAGTCACTGAATATTCGCCACAAGGCAGGCAGATATTTCCAACACTTGTTGCAGCAGAGATGTCTGTTTGCCTAGATAATCCTACATTTCTTAGCTTTCCTGTGACATAGTTCTAAGCCAGCAAGATGTAAGAGGAAGTCATTGGGTGGAGCTCCTGGGAAGACTTTCCAATGAGGGACAAACTCAGGTGACACCTTTCTTCCCTTCCCTGAGTCTATCATGTATGTGCTGGCTGGAGCTGGAGCATCTTTGGGTGAGTGTGAGTCAAAACCCAAGAGGTTCGCAGAGCTTTCATCCCCACCCCATAAGCCAGCACTCAGTACTGGTCAGTGCAGAAAGAAAAGTATTATTATTTGGTCAATTTACTGCTGTGTAAATTTTCTGTTGTGTATAGCTGAAGACAAACCCCAAACGATGTGCTTATTACAATTATGCAAACTTCAGGCTTCTATACATCTGTTATGAACTGAAAAAAAATAGTAATTGTTACATTCATGCATTTCTTCTACATTTTGGAATTATCTGGACCAAAACAAAACAGACTAGGTGAGGAATTATTATCAACTCCGTAAGAATTGTTTGAAAGCAACACAATATTCTATTAAATACTTTTAACATATATAGCAGTGCTAACCTAAAGAAATAAAAAAGAAGACATGTATGTAACTTGAAATTTACTAGTGGCCCTATTTTTTAAATAAGCAGGTGCAGTTAGTTTTAATATTTCACTAAGTCTTAAAATCTGGCCTGTATTTTACACCTGGAGCCCATCTCAGTTCAGATCCGACTCATTTCCAAAGACAAACAGCTGTGTGTACGGCCAGCAGCTACTGTATGAACAATGAGGCCACACAGCAACTACTTGGAGGCTTCTGGGGAACTGAAGAGCTAATCTTCCACCATCACTCTCAATATTCACCCAGACTCAATTCACTATTTCCACAAACCTGCTCCTCCAAATGTTGGGTGGTCCTACCCCATCTGCCCAATAAATCAGCCCAGAAAACTCCAACTCATCTTCTTTATCCTTCACATTGATCCTGTAGCAAATGCTGATGTCTTTCTCATATCGTGCTCCTCTTGACCTCCACCCCAGACCCTGGCCCACACCCTGGCACCTTGGTCCTGGGTCCTTCACTCTGCCATGCCTTCTTCTGCAGCAGCAATCCTTTCTGAACAGGTGCCAAATTATAACATCAGACCACCAGTTTGTGATAAGTTTTGCAAAGGCCAGTAGACCCTCAACAGGCATGCCTTAACTTACCTGATTTCTTCTTGAAAACTGGTAGACTTTATTATACTTAGCCTCTTCTCTTTCTTGAAGCTCGCTCCTCCCTTGGCTTCTGGAAAGTGTCTCTCCTGATTTTCCTCTTATTCTTTGGCTATTTTTTCCTGTTCTCTTATTCTTTCACTCAATCTTTACTGTGGGTAGGACTCAGGAACACAATCCATGTCTTTCTTCTTTCATTCTCTGAGCAGAGATGCTGTCTGTATCCTGTGGGCCTTGTCTTAGCTTAAGTTGAGGACTTGCACACGGGTAGCTATCTTAGAAGATGATTCTGGGGAGCAGTGGTTAGGGACAAAGGAAATTAGAATACATCATCAGATAAAGCTGATTGGAAGATGCACTGATAGGAGTTCCCACAGCAGGAGCCAGAGCTCGACTCTCTGGGATTTTCTGTTGTAGAGCACATAACATACTTCTCATATGTGTCTATCTCTGGATCAGGAGGGCCAGGAATTCATGTGTTACCATCTGACCAGTTTGAGGGCCATCTGTAGGGCATTGCTTTCCCTCACATCTAGGGTGCACAGATGGCTCCAGGAGGTGTTTCTCAGCTAGATAGACAGAGAAGGACGCACATAAGCAAAACACCCTCAGCACAGGTAGAGGTGCAGCAGTAGGAGTACAAGACACCTCGGAAGATGGGATGTGGCCCTCCTTGTGCCACTCAGATCTGGTTGCATCCTCCATGAAGCCCAACTGGTGCTGAATCTTTAAATGCGTGGCCAGCCACATGTTCTTTCAGAGGTGGAGTGGAGCAGGGCTAGTGGAACTAACGACAGTCCTGCTGCTACAGCTGCCTTCAAGCTGTTTGATTTGCATCGCCTCCCTCCTGCACCACTGTTGTAACTTTCCCTTGCCTGGGCCAGCCCTGGAGCCTATCTGGTAACATGACTGATGCTGGTAGACTAACCAAGACCTTCATTCTTGAGGGATCTGAGCTCTTGGCTGCCTTGCTCTTTTTTACGCTGGGGTTGTTAAGCTTTCTAATTCATCAGTTCACCAAAGGAGATGCCACAGTGAACCGACTGAGTGTGTAACGGGATGCCAGCTCCTCACAGCCTGGAATTATGGCACTGCTTTCTCTGTTTGCTAGACCCCTGGCATGAGGAGCCCAAAGTAACCAGTGATGATTGCAGCTTTACAGTCACTAAAACCCTCACCGTATCCTCTGCTTGAAGTAGTCACATCTATATCCCTGAGAACCAGACTTATAATGTGGCAGAGACACGGGTTGAGGACAGAAAAGTATGGATTTTATAAATGGGTCATTGAAAATAATGGCTAGGGGAATCCACTTCCACTTCCATTCCTTGGCTACAGGTCTGTTTATTCTAGCTTTTTGGGACAGCACAATGTATTAGCTAGTGGTTCATCACAAATACTACATTTTGGAGAAAATGCTTTAACTCTCCAGGAAGTAGCCCCCAAAATGGCACCTCAGTTGAGCTTTGAATAGAATATCCTGTCATTCCCTCAGGCTATCTTTTTGGGATGTTCCAGCCAGACCAGTGGATCTTATGGTCATGAGCCATCATCTTACCTCCTTTGTCAACACAGGGTCTTTCCATCTAAGATAAACTCAGAGCCATAAAAATAACTTGGTAAGTCTTTGCATGGTGGTACTAGCTGAAGCAACATGACAAAGAAGACAAACCCATATCTAGAAGAGGATGAATAGCTGCCGCCTTCCAACATGGAAGGAATGAAATGTGATCACTCTCCTACCAAGTGGCTGGTCTCCTTGAGACCTCATGCTAGGTACCAAGGTTCTGTGGCTGGGAAGCTAGACATTCAGTAGTGGCCCTAGCTAGACAGCTTTATGGGACAAAGCAAAGACACTGAGCCCAAGTAAGAAACACTAACTGCTGTCCTTGTCACTATGGCTGTCCTGTTCACACCCCTATTCATAAGCCTGGGAGAGGCCAAGGAGAGATCAGGTGGCCTTCACTGAAGGAGCCATGCTGTCAACTTGGTGGTTGAATGTCTTCTCCATGGTGATGCTTTTTAGGAATTAATGAGCACATAAATATCAACATGTTTTTGTTTGTTTCCCACTAATTAAAACAAATGTGCTGGGTTTGGACATGAGTTGGCAGAATGGGAAAAGATTTACTGACATGGAAGCTCTCTCCATGACTCAGGATTTAATGTTCTATAATGAGCAACCAGAGTGGCCCAAACTGCTGCTAGGATTGCACCTTGAAACTTGGCACAACATTGACCTGTAGTAAATTAGGTGGAGATGCAGGAAATTGCCTGGACAGAAGACGGAGGAAGGGATCAGAAGGCCCAGAAAGGTGAGAATGTTAAAATAGAGTTATACTATAAGATGAAGTGTCCACCACCTGACTCTGTTCCCTGATAGGACATTCTCTTCATTAAGCCAATAAAGATATACTTGTGAAAGCGTCTCAAATAACAGAGATTATTTGAGACCCTCAGCAATGGCTGTCCATGGTAGCCAGTAGAGGAGGCTGCCATGGCACTGGCTCCCTCATCCCACTGGGGATGACTGGTTCAGAGTGACAGGTCAGGTGATGGCACTCAACTGTCAGAGATAGGAGGGTATAATTTCTGGGATCCATAGAAAGGTGGAGAAACAAGACCTTGACCTGAGGAGATCACTGTGTCCTACAGGGTAAGATGTAGGGGAAGCTGATGAAGTGATGACTTGGCTTGATTAACAAAAACCACCAAATCAACCCAAGAGTTTGTCAGCAGAAGGCAGTTACATGATGGAAAGTAAAAGTCTGTGCCCTCCTTTACAGGTGGATGCCGCATCACAAACCCACAACTCACGGACTGGAGGGGACATTGAGTCCTCTTGAGGATGCTACAATAAGTGTTTCCAATCAATATTCCTCCAATCCTTCCCCAAATGGCTGCATCGGTATTTTTCAGAATAAAAGACTATAGAAGTCACTTGGAAGTCAAATGGAATCTTGGCCCCAGGTCTGATCATATTGGGTCCATAGGGTTATATCTCCCCGATCTCTGAGTGTTTAATTAGGATTGATATATACTCACTTGGTCTCTTGACCTTGAAATGAGAGCCATCATGATAGAAAGGGAAAATAAAATCTTCTGAATCTTTTCCCCAGCACTTTGGCCAAGTAAGTCAGAAGTAATGCTATATTCCTAAAGGAATTTCAGACAGCATTGCCTTCAAGAAGGACCTGAAGCAGTGCTTGTCAAAGTGTGGTTCTTGGGCCAGTAGCTTAAGCATCACCTTAGAACTTTCTAAAAAAACTTCACAGGTCCCACTCCTGGCCTACTATGTTAAAAATCTGAGGTGAGTCCCTGAAATCTGCATTTTAATTAGCTTTCCAGATGATTCGGGTAAACTTTGAAGTTTGAAAGCCATTGCCATGATGAATGGTGGTGGACCTTTTCTGGCCACGATTACATGAATTTTCAAGTCAACTCACCTATTTTGTTCATTCACAAGCCAGGTGGTCAATAATAGATGATGTTCTTAGCTGGGGATAGCCTGGTCATACCTGCTGTGTGTGATGTGGCTTCTTCACCCGCCATTGGTCTGGTGCATATGTCCTCAATTCTCCATCATTTTGAAGGATGAGTTGTAGTTTGCCCTGAGAAAAGGATAGAAGTACACAGTGACACTTGTCCCAGGGATTTTTAAAAACTCTCCTACCTCTGACAATGTAGGGTGAAGGGATCTTGATCATCTTGATATTTTATAGAACAGTAAACTGCTCTACAATATTGGTGACAAGATGTTCATTGCTTAAGAAGGACAGTAATTGGTGAGAAGTCTGTAGCCTCAGTATATCACATCTTCCAAAGGCTAGGATATAAACTCCATGAAGACTCTAGGGCCTGACATGTCTGTAAAGGTTCCTAGGAATTCAAAGTCATGGAGCACATGGGGCATCTGAACTTCATTCTGAACTTCATTCTCCTTGCTATGAAAAGACACACTGACCTTGGGGTCATCATACACATTAGTATTCCTGTTGCTGGATGCAATACCTGACACCCACAAATTTAAGGAGGAGACTTATGGTTTAAGAGGATTCAGTACATGTTCATCTTACTCCAAGGCAGGATAGAATGATGGAAAGGCATTGCAGAGGAAAGATGCTCAAACTATGGCAATCATAAAGGAGGAGGTGTGGGGAGAAGCTCTTCCAACCAGATCCCACCTAGTCACAGCATATTCAGCTATAAACCCATCAGTGAACTAGTCCACTAATGAGGATATTGCCTGCACGATCTGGTCACCTTTCAAAAGCCCCATCTCTGAACCCAAGAGACTTTGGGGGTACATTTTAGATCTAAACCATAACAGCGTACCCTCCACTTGGGACTGTCAGAAGATTATGAGGCCTTCTGGGTTCTACAGGTGCACAGAGTGAGCAAGAGCACAGCAGCAAATGGTGGGTATGGGAGAAATCATTCCACCTGACCAATGTCCAGCAGACCCATTGGTGGCTAAGGAGTCCGTGGAGGACACAGCAGCTGTGTGGAGTCTCTGAGAAACTTCAGAAATGAGTGGTGAGAACTGGTAACCAGTGAAGCCCAGAGCTGGTTCTGATCCCATTTAGAAGGTCTTTTTCGCAATTATGCAAGGAGGTCCCCTTGTTGAGGTGACATCTTATATTATGCACGTTAGTCAGGATAGGCTCATTGCTACAACAGATGACCCAAGAATTTCAATAATTTAACCCAATATAACCTTATCACTCACCCAAGAGTCTAATGTAGATGTTTTCTTATCGAAGCCTCTCCTCCAACAAGTGACTTGGGACCTTCGTTTGATTTTGTAGCTCTGCCTTCCATTAAAGCCACTCCACTCGTGGAACAGGAAAGTAGAGAGAAGAAAGGGAAAAGAAAAGAGGGTGGAGCATTGTGCACAGAACACCCCTCCCTTTGACTCACACTCAGCCACAAGGTTCCACCTAAGTGTAAAGGGGCCTGGGCAGATGGGCGGCTGAGTGACCACAAGGAGCAAGGTCTGCAGAAGAATTCATGTACTGCATGTCCTTACTCAGGAAACTACCACAAGGGACAACGTTTTATTGATTGAGATGTAGCAGGAGTCAGAATTTTTCTGACAGATGGCTGATGACCATCACGAGTTCTCAGATTCCAGGACCACTCTCCTGTTCCCTGTGGGTCTTTGTCTCAATGTATTCTTTGCATCCTATGGCAAAAACTAAGGATTCAAAGCCCCTTTGGCAAAAGGAATCATTGTGCTTTACATGGGGGCTTTGTTTTAGAGAAACAAAGACAAGATGTGATTATTCTCCTGTGTACCATTCTTCAACACCTACACCGGAGCCACAGCTTGGTTTAATAACATGAAATAGAGAAACAAGCCAGGTGTGAGATGCAGGGCGTGCGGCCTGCTAAGCAATTTGTAAATGATAGTAAATACTTAAGAAAACAAAATGCTCTGATGGCTTATTCAGCCATATCTGCAGACCACACATCTCCCCCTGGGTGCCCATAGCCTCTGTTCTGTTACTTACAACTCAGGCCCTCCATTTTAGGTCCCAAGATGCACACAGCTTCTCAGCTTCTCAGTCTCCCATGACTGCACCTCAGACAATTCATCTTCAGCTGGAGGAGACAGAGCTGAACATCTGGCCTTGCAGCCCCAGCAGCTGCAGACACTTTTGGTTTCAGCATTGTCCATATGGTGCCATCAGCCTCCAAGTTGACCCCCAGGGTCCTGAAGTGAGACACAGCTGCCAGGACTGAGGAAGGAGTTTGTAGTGAGTTAAGAGGAAGTCCCAGGCCTTGGGGGCCACTGGCCTCTGCAGACATGGCTCTTGTCAGTGGTTCGGGGGAACAACTGGTGGCATGTGGGGGTCCTTGGCCATTGTGGTGTCTTCAGGCTGAACAGAAGCAGTGTAACACCAGCATCTGAGATGAGACTAAAGTAGGGAAGCCACACTGGCTAAAGGGAGGACTTGCATAGGTGGTGCTTGGAGATCAGAAAGCCAATAGAGACAGAGTCTCCCATGCCCCTGAAATGTAGGAAGAATCTGCCACATGGAGTTTTTTTTTTTTTTTTTTGGTACTGGGGATCAAACTCGGGTCCTTGCACTTGCACAGCAGGTGGTGAAACCACTGAGCTAAATCCCCCAGCCCAGGGCTTGCTTTATTATTATTATTATTATTATTGTAAAATACACAAGAACATTAAAGTTATTGTAACAGTGTTAAAGCATACCATTCAGTAACATGAATTATATTCACAATATGTACGGTCATTCCCACTCTGTCCAGATCTTTTTCATAGACCCAAACAGAAACTCCATGTCATTATGTACTCATGACTCATTCCCTCTTCTCCCCACCCTAGAAATTGCTAATTTGTTTTCTGTCTCTATGGCCTTGCCTGTTCTAGATTGTTTATATCAGTGCAATCATAAATTGTGTGGTCTCTTCTGATTTTTGAGAACCCCACTCTTACTAAACTTCCACCTCTAGTTCTTACATGAGAGGGGCCGTGTGTTTGGGTTCAACAGGATGAGAGCAGGTGGGTGCCTGAGGTTGGGTTCTCCCAGAAGCAGACCTGGAGACAGGGATAGGATGTAAGTTGTTTATTTAGGAGGTGACTCCAGAAACAGTGGTAGAGATTTGGAGAGAGAGGCAGGCAAGGGAAGGAAGTCGGGGTCTGATCAGGTCAGCACTGGCAGAGTAGCTGGGCGATGGCAAAACATGACCTCGAGCTGTGCTTCAGAGGGTGAGGGACTGTGTCCACCAACCCCACCAGTGACTGGTAATGGCCTCTCCTGAGGGCTGGATCTCCCTATACTGCAGGCCAATCCCAGAAAAAGGAAGTCCTAATTCTTGGGTTGGAACCGAGAGTGCTGAGCGGTGTAGGTGAGGCAGCAACCCCATCTGCTACGTGGTTGGAGGATCTTCAGGGTCAGGAGGAAGGAAAGGATTGCTGGGGGAGCTGGGTCAAAGTCTCAGTCATCATGAAGAGACGCTGGGGGCGGCACAGGCTGGGTCACATCTAGAGAGGAGATGACAGGACGAGAGCGTCCAAGCAGTCAGCAGGCGTGGGCCCCTCCTGAGCAGAACAGGGAGGTGGGGAGTTGTGGGAGTGGTTCAGATGGCAGCTCACACAGGAACAGAGTACAGATCCTGAAGGGACTCTTGTGTGGGCCACTGTGAGGAGCAGAGCTGCTCAGAGAGGCAGAGACACACGCCTCCCGCAGGTGGCTTGCAGCTCGTCACCATGTCTCTGCTCAGCCCACTCTGGTCACACCCAACAAGTGTGCTCTGGGCTTGCAAGTTGTTTGCACAAGGCCAGGCAGTAAGTGGCTTCACTAGTCACTCAGGCTCAGTCAAAGCGGCCCACTCTGCTGTTGCAAAAGTAGCTGCCGGAAACACAGAAACAGTGAGCACGGCCATTATCCAGGAAGGCTTTGTGTACAAAAGCAGGCAGCAGCCCCGTGTCCTGTGGGCCATAATCTGGGATTTCTGCTCCAGCACGATGCTTTTCCATGAAGGTGAGCTGCATATCTATGATCTGAGCACCCCATTTCCCTTCCGCCCTGAGTGCAATATAAGGCTTGCCCGAAACCCCAAGGACTTTCAAAGTGCAGTCTGAGCGCTGTTTGGGGTATAATGAACTTTTCCACTTAACCCACTGTGGGCATGATGAGGGAGGAAGGGAGAAACTGGCAACAGTAACAACAACCTCAACAGTAAAATTTACTGTTATTTAAAGTATTAAATATGTTTTCCCATTTAATTTTTATCAGATTCTGCAAAATATTAATGTCTCGTTTACATGTGGGGAAACATGCTGAGTTGATTTTTCTGTGTCATGTAGTCAGTAGGTAGGAAAGCAGGAACTGAAACGGAGGTGAGCTTAATTCCAGAGTTCATGTACTGTGGTCTATGTCACTTAGTTGAACTCCAGGAAAACACAGTAATTAAGAAGTTGAGCAAAACAAACAATAACAACAAAACAAAATACAAACATTCAAATATTGCCTGGAGCTTCCTGGCATTTACACTTAACAGATAGTTGTTTTCTGGTCACCAGCAACAGATGCTAACTCAGGCGGAGGTAATCAAGAGGGGAGTTGTTGGACTAACACAGGGGCCACAGACCTGAAGGGAAACTGTAGACAGATGTGAGAGTGGATGGGGTGGTGGCCCTGGAACCACAAAAGTAGAAGGACAACAGCAGACACAGGGAGGAGATGGGCAGGAGGAGCCGCCTTGGGGTAGAAGGAAAGCCAAACACCGTCCAGTCTTTATCTCTCTTTCTGAAAGTTCATACTGCTGAGTGGGAGCACCCCACCCATTTCCTGGTTCTCTCTCTCTCTCTCTCTCTCTCTCTCTCTCTCTCTC
>NW_004624941.1:655323-668699 GCF_000247695.1 Heterocephalus glaber | reverse complement strand
ATGTAAAGGTACAATTCCCAATGAGAAATGTAATTGTGTTGTATACCTACAATGTACCAATAAAAGAATTTAATAAAAATAAAAATTAAAAAATGTATTCTCACCTGTTTGCTATTGCAAGCAACCTCTCCTCAGTTGCAGTTCAGGTTGCATGCATACTGATACTTACGTCTTCATTTTCTGTGAATGTATCATGACAGTGGGCATGATATGAGATGAAGGGGAGGCCACTGGATTCTCTTAAAGATATGGAGCCAACCATCAGTGACTGTAAAAGGTCCCTCCTTAGGGTAGTGTGAGACGCAGTTCCTTATTGGGTGAGACAATATATTACTTAATGGGACCTGCACCCAGGAACATGCAAACACATCACAACCAGTTCACTTTTTTTGTTCAACAAGACAGAAGCTGAGAGCGTAGCTCAGTGGTAGACCACTTTCTTACACCCACAAGGTCTAAATGAATGAATGAATGAATGAATGCATATAAGTAAAAAAAGCAGAGTGTGCTATGCGTAGTGCAGAATTCCAGTTCCATAGGTTCGAGCACAGTAATCAACCCTCCCCTGGAGGCTGCCCTGGAGGGAAGATAGCTTGCAATCTGGGAGGGCACCACAATGCATAGCCCTCAGCAGTTCAGTGTCACCTCAGATGTTCTAAAAGCCCATCTTGGAAGCACAACAGGGCTTTTGTAGACACTCTGCCCCGGCGCTGAGCAGCCAGACCATGCTGCTCCTAGGATGGCCTTACTCCATGTGTCTGAACAAGTTATGACTCCAAGGTGAGACTCCCTCCAACCCCGACTTCTCCCCTGGCTGTGGAAACAGCTGGCGGAGATATGGCCCATCCAGGTGTCTGCAAGGTGATTTATAATGTGGATTTAAGCAGCCTGGAGGTATTTTATTAATCAAAATGCCAGACAATCTAAGGATAATTTATTTGCAACAGAACCCAACATTTTCAATTTTTTAAATAAGCATTTCAGATGCTGACTCTGGATTTCTAGTTAGAAGATAATATTAGGAAGAACTATTATGGATAACATTAATATTCATATAAATATCAGGGGATAATGCTAAACAGTTTGTTCTGCTTTATTTTTTTTTTAGACCAAGATTACAGTTTCAATCTATGCACCGCTCAAAAATTCCAAGCAGATTCTATTAAACAGAAACAAGTACTATTATTCTTACTTTGGATCTGGGAAAAATGAATATTTCAAATGGCATATTCACAGGTAATCAATGAGTCAGATTTTTGATTGTTTGTTTTTCTCTTTTTGAAACATCTCCTGCATGCTTTGAATTGCAAAGTCCTTTCACAAATGCTGTCTCCTCTGACCTCATCTTCAGAACATTTCTGGGTAATAGATATTATTATTTCCATTTACCCCGGAGGAAATCAAGACTGGCTGACTCACCCACATCCAGCAGCTATCACAGTAAGTTCCAGAAACAGTTTTCAAGCTGAGCTCTCTCTGCCTGCCTGTCTTTCACTCTGTCAGATCATTCTGCTCTTTTGCTTATTTCTTCATTGATTCCCTAGATCAACACACTTCTCTGTGTGTCTATCTGTTATGTTCCCATCCTTGGGCTAAACATTGGGAATCCAGAGGCAAAATCATGGTGTCTTCCCTTGAGGAGTGCCCAGTCTGATGGGGGTCAAATCGATATGCCGAGACACTTGAGAATAGCTTTAGACTGGAAACTGCCACTCAGTGCATGCTCACTGAGCACTTCAATGTACCTGATACTCTGAGAAAGACCAGACAAAAGGATAAAAGACAAGATCCAGTCCTTTCCTCTAGAATCCAAGTCTAGCTGGCAAGGAGCATGGAGAGTCTAATATTGCAAACTCAGCTGTGCAAGAACTATATCTGTCTGCAGAAGTCAGCTTAACTGTTTTAGCTCGGTTGTGCTGAAGCAGAGGAAACAATCTCAGCCAGGGGTGTCAAGGTAGGGTGCTTGAAAGTCCTTGGTGCTAGATACACATAGGTGAAAGCAGGGACATCTTTATTCCTGGCCACATGACCCCTTTCTGCTGCCTCCATATCACTGGAGAGCGGGGATGATTTCTTCTCCTTCTGAGAGGGGCTGAAGGGTGCCAAGGACAGGGTTCTTAAGGAGATTGATTTTCTGTCTTCATAGAAGCACCGCTTTCCTCCTCTTTGTGGGGAGCAGCTGCAGTCTGTATCCTCTGCTTGGAAACCCACACAGATGTAACTTCTCCTCCTTTTCCTTTTACCCTTCTTTGTTTGCAAACTTCCTTCCTATTGCTCGATGTTTCTCTCAGAGGACTCTATCTCGATCTCCTTAACTAACCTATGTTTGGAGAGTAAATGTCAAGAAGACTGGCAAGTCATTTACATTTTGTTTTTTTACCCTTGACAATGCCCCCAGACAGTGAACACTGCCAGCCTCCAGTGTGACAGAGGGAGAACTTATGAGTGAAGGAAAGAAAGGTAAGAAAACAGAGATCAGCGTCTAGAGCACTCTCCGGTGACACACAAATAACAATGCATCATAGCTAGATGTACCTACCATATTTCCTCGAAAATAAGACTGGGTCTTACATTAATTTTTTCTCCTAAAGACTCAATGGGGCTTATTTTCAGGGGATGCCTTATTTTTTCATGTACGATAATTACATTTATTCATGTACAAAAATTTACATTTATTCAAATCAGTTTTGTCATCTTCTTTTGGAATATCAACATAACTCTCAAACCCCCAAATTCCAGCCTGAATTTCTTGCAACCTCATTTCCTGTAGAACCACTGACCACAATTTCTCATGTCCAGCAATAGAGCTCTCCATAAATGTGTGCTTCTCGTCCATGTAGCCTGCTCGTAGTGCATTGACAACACAGTTGTAGTGATTTTATCCCATGAATTCTTCTCCAAAGTCATGACTTCTTGAAGGCTGGGCTTCAGAGTTTCCATTAAATCCAGTGTTAATTAAAGACTTATGAAACAGGAATGGCAACAAAAACGAGCACATTTAAGAATGATGGTCCACACAAAAGCAATGAAAAATTACAGGCATCAAAATTCAGAAAACATTTCTTTATTTCACATGAGTGCATTAAGTATGTCTATGTATTGAATTATGAAGAGTCATCTTAGACACAGCCACATCCATTTGTTATCAAGAGTGCACGTTATTCATTCCTTGTGTTTGTACTCCAATTGTACTCATTCGGCAGTAAGTCTCAAGTTCATCTGATTACAGAGGCATTTACCTCTCGTCCAAAGGCACCTGCTTGGGTATTTACAAATGCTTAAGTATAATTTATATTATCATTTATTTTAAGCATTAATGTCAATAATATGATTTATTTGTATTTAATTGTATATTAAGATAATTATTTTCTAACTCAGTAAGTCCATCGTGTGTTGCAAGATACATGTTAAGTTCATCCATCTGGATGACAATCTTAATTGGGGCTTACTTTTAGAGTAAGGCTTATATTACAAGCATGCTGAAAAATTATGCTAGGGCTTATTTTCTGGTTAGGTCTTATTTTGGGAGAAATATGCTAGGAAATATAAGGAGTCCTAGGTTACAGATGAATCTCACAGAAGAGGAAACTCTCATCTCCAGAAGCAGCAGAGGAGTGTAGGAAATGACAAGGAGTTTCCCAGACAAGCAAGGGGGAGAAAGTGATCCAGAGAGAAGGAAAATCTCAAAGGAGCAAGAACCACAGCCCTAGGACCTGCAGAAGGACCTGCAGAAGGCCCAGCGCAGGACGTGGGAGCACAGGGGAGGGGTGAGTCAATGCTGGGAAACAGGTAAACTGAGAAGGAGTGGGCAACACCTGGGGCTTTTAGTGACAGATCATGGGCTTCCCAGGTCAGCCACTATCTCCACCTGACCGAGAACAAAGTGCAAGACAACTCCCAGGTCAGGGAGAGGCAGTGACATGCCAGGATCAGTGATTTCTAAAGAAATGGCACTTGGCATTTGGGAGAGGAGTCTCACTAGGATTCCAGCAGGGCCTTGCCGGATGTGTGCCCGCCAATGTCTCCCTGCCGTAGCCAGAGAAGATCAAGGCTAGTCCACAGGACACAGCATCAGGTCAAGGCAGTCTGCTTTACACACAAGGCCCTTCTTTACACACAGCTTGCTTGGTTAAAGAGGAAGTTAAAGAGGGGAGTAGGCAATGGGGTCAAGAAAATCCAACAAAATAAAAGATTGAGAACAGCGCCTGGCAGACATGGAGCACAAGACCACTCTGACAATGACCCGCTGTAGGACCTAGAGCACAAATCATGGGATAGTCTCTGTAGGTTCGCCCTTGGGGGTGCTGTGGTGCAGTCAAGGCACTGGGGCAGGAGCCTGGCCCACACCCAGGCACACCAAGGACCAGGGAGAGTGACCAGCATGGTTGCTGTGTTGCCCCTGCCTGGTCCTCCCTCGACCCTACTGAGCTCTGTGATTCCTGGAAAAGGCCTTGCTCCAGTCTCACTTTCAGGTTATCAGTGTGCCAGCTCCTTTCCTACACCCCCACTGGCTCACCCTTGGAACTGCAGATCAGACATCACCAGCTCAGTCTGAGTTACTGTGGCTCCTGGATCTTTTCTCCATCCATCCCTATTGTCCCACTTACTGTACTGCATGGTAATTGTCTTGCTTTTTAATGTGTCTATCTTCCCTGTAGACTCTGTCTTACTGGTAGCAGAGATGACTTACTCCTATTATAGCCGCCGTGTACAGGTGTGGTCTGTGGGCCGCCTAAGCGTGTCATGTGCAGTGTCCTCTATGCTCAGCCCAGCTGGCCACTCCCACCCACAGACACAGAAATCGAAACCTGCCCCACTCACACAGCCAGCCCTGGATGAGGCTTGGAGTCATGGTCATGCTCTGTGGACTGCAAATCTGTTCTATATTATGTAGTTTTTATTAATGTGCATCAATTGCACAGAATAGTAAGGTTCAGTGAGCTACTTCAGCACGTGCTCACAATGTGCACTGATCAAATCCAGCCCTTCTCTCTCTGCCCTGCCAGGCCCTCTGCCTCCCAGCAAAGTTAGCACTATCCTGCATTCAGGTCAACTGGTGTCTAAGCTTCCACATATGAGAGAAAATGTGTAGTGTTTGTCTTTCTGTGTCTCTTTTGTTGTTGTTGTTGTTGTTTTGCCATGAAGCTGTTCCCTTCTGTGGGGCTCAGAAGCTGCCAAGGGCATGTGTTTCTGAGCTAATTAACAGGCAAGACACAAGGTGGGTCTAAAAACCTCTCAGGGTTGATGGTAGTGTGGACAGAGCTGGAGCTGGGTAGGCTCCACCTGGGAGCCAGGCTGACACCTAGGAGAAGGGCTGCTCATGCCGCTGGGTTGGGCTTGAGAGGAAGGTTCTCCTTTGCTCCCCATTCCCAGCAGGTGTGTGGCCAGGAGATTGCTAGTCCAGGGGACCAGGATCCAAGTCAGGGGTGAATCCCAGGGCTCATCCTGTGATGTTGACATTCTGGAACCCTTGTCAGGGAGCTTAGGAGCCCTTAGATCAGGCCTAGATCTGAACTTTACAAGAGTTCTAGTCCTTGGGAAACTGCTGAGGCACTGACACTGGGCTGAAGTCCTCATGTCCTCATCTCTCCCTCTGTGCACAGACTCCTATCCACCCATGCATCAAGCAGTTACCAAGTACCTCCTCCATCTCAGGACCTGTATCTGGTCCTGGAGTAGAGGAACCAGCAAGATACACAGTTCCTGCCCTACACAATCCACAGCTGGTGAGAGACATAGCAAAGAAAAACATTAAAACAATATGGTGGAGTTGGAGAAGTTGGAGTTGGAGAAGTTGGAGTTGGAGAAACAGAGACGCAGGGGTGAGTGGGATCCAGGAGTCCATCACAGTGGAAGCTGGATGTGCTCCGACAATGGGGGACACTGAGGCTGTGCCTGGTGGGCACGAGTATGGCTCTCACACTGGTGAGCTGGGCACTCAGTAAGCAGAGCAAGGATCTCAGAAGTGGCTCTGAAGACTGCAGGGTCCGTTTCCACCTGCCCAGAGCTTGCTTTCTCTCTCTAGCCTGGATCAAAATACCCTCAGTGCAGCCCTCTCTCCACAGAAGCCTGCTTCACCTCGCACAGATCCTTAACTTTTTCTGTGCCATGACCTTCTTGGCTGGTCTCGTGAGACCTATGGGCTCTTTCCCGCAAGAATGTGTGCAATTTTTTGGTTTTTTAATGTCATTTTTAGATTTATAGAAGAATCACAAAAACAGTGAAAGAGTTCATATACACTCTTCATGAGCCTCTAACTATGTTAACCTCTAACTAAGCATATTTATCAACACTAAAGCATTGCAATTGGTGGAATAAAGCCTTTAGTACAGCAAATAAATAAGAAGAACTAAAAAAAATAAGCCAAATGTGTTAAAAGGTTATTACAGAAATACCAAAAAAGAACATGAAGAATAGGTGACATTGTGACCTGTGTGCTTCTTTATTAATCTGTCAAAAATAAGAAAGTATATTTATAACACAGAAAAGTTAAACTTTACTTTTCAAAGATGTAATGTGAAATTGGTTGAGACAGCTAGAATTGAACAGTGATCATGGTGTGGTTTGGGACTTATTTCTTTCCCTTATTAATCAGCAGCAAGATAGATAGGGAATTTGAGAGGCATGGATGGATGTCTAGGTCACCCTTTGACAATGACCCAGCTACAGGACCTCACCCTTTGGTGGCTACATTTCTGTTCAGGTGCAGAGTGGCTCTGTGATGGATCAGCTGTTTTGCACAGCAGGAAGACTGAGATCCAGCAGAGGGTTTAATAATCACCTTAATTTCTAAGGAGAGGTGAATGTAAATTATTTCTCAAGAACTGCAAAACTGATTGGCATATTTCTGCTATTTCCATGGTTTCTTCTAGAGGATAACTTTACAGATATTGATAATATGGTTTATAGCCTGTATTCATAATAAAGGAAAATGCTAATTTTAAGTTAGAGGTCAGTGAAAATAAACATAATTTGTTTTCCAACCAAGCTCACATATCCCTTTATTTCTACCCAGACTCTAGGTAGAATGAAGTAGCCTCTAGCTTGGATTGAACCCCAAAAATCTTTTGTTTAAGCTACAATTATAACAAGTGAGTTAACATCTTAAAATGCAAATATTTCTTGTAAATATCTGAATTTCAACTTCTCTAGAAAAATTTGAAATCTTGGGTCACTGGGCTTGATATGTGGCCAGGTCCAGGTGGGCAGGCCTGAGTCCTTACTTCCTTTCCCTCCTCAGACCCAATAAGGGTCAGCTGTCATTGACCATCTTCCCTTCACTGTGACAACTTTTAAACTCCTGCCTCAGCTTAAGATTTTGTCTTACTTCTCTGGTTGCATGTATGCAGACTCTTGTCTGAGCTTTTGGAGGAGAAGAAGGAGCTTATGCTCTGAAACCTCTTCTGCATCAGGCACAGCCCTGGTGGATGGACACATGGCTTCTCGCTGAGTGACAGTCCTGGGTCTTAACCTTGACTATATACCTAGTTGTCCTCTTGACCTTGGCCAAATCATTTGTCATTTGTGGGCTTCAGCTTTTTTCCCCATTTGTACAGAAATAAAGGCTAATTTCATGGTTTCTAAGGCCCTTTCCACTGATGGAGTCCTCCAATGTTGGACCTTGTCTTTCTCAGGGGCAGGGCCTGCCTTACCCAAGCCTTTGGCTGGTCACAGCTCCAAGCACAAGGCCTACAACTTGGGTGCTCAGTGAATAGCTGATGATGGAAAGAGAACATTAAATTAGAAAAGATGAGAGAGGTTAGGAAAGTATCATGTATTTTTTAAAACTAGAGTTTTAAGGAAAAAAACAGAACTAAAACGTTTTTGAGTACCTACTAATTTCCAGGCCCTGTGCTGACTTAAGTAGGTTATCTGGTTTCAGTAGAAGCTCAGGCCCCTGCACCTATATCAAGTTCCCATAAGATCTTGAACATTCATTAATTGTTGTCCACCCATGTCCCTTCCCCCTGCTTTGTGGATTCTGCCCATCACCTTACCAAGTTCCTCAACCATCACCCAGGGCTAGACATGTGACCAGGCGATGTCATTTAAATTCTCTTACCTAGGAATGGAGACACTGGAAAGCAAGCTTCCCAGTATTCTTAGCACTTCTCTCACTGTGTGTGTGTGTGTGTGTGTGTGTGTGTGTGTGTGGTACTGGTGACTGAACCCAGGGCCTTATGTATGCTAAGCAGGTCCTCTACCAATGAGTGACACCCCCAGCCCACCTTTACTCTTTTATACTAGCACTGAATTTTGTCAGATCAGTATGGATAAAGCCACATATCTGGCTTTATCAAGTTCTGTGTCTCAAAGGAGCATTTGGTTTTCCTGTGTTCCTCATCTTAACACAAAACCTCTCCTAGGGCTGCATCCCAGAGCCAGATGGGGGGGGGGGAGGGTAGCTGCAGTGGGTTCTTAGTTTCTGCCTATAGAAGAGACTTCTTTGATTCTGCCCTCACCAGCAGCTGGGCCAGCCATCCACTTTGCCACAGCCCAAAGGGAAAAAACAGAAGCCTTCCCAAGAGACCCATGAGTCAACTCCTCTTTGGAGCTCCCAGACTTCTCTCCTTCTACCTCCATGCTCTCACTTCTTTGAGGAGCTTAGCCTAAGAATGAGAGAAGTACAGTACTTCTGGTTATAGATAGGCTGGGGCCTCTGAGTTTAAGGATGAAGCCATCTCCCAAGTTCCTTCTGAGTTGGTCTGCACCTTCAGAATGCAAACCAGTCCTCTGGGGAGGTGGGGCAGGTACAGAAGCCTTCATGATTTCACAGCAAGGTAAGGGGCAGCTAAGAGTCTCTCACTACATCTGTGCCTGCTACAGAGAGAACAGGAAGGCTGAGAGAACATTGTTACCTTGGGAAGGAATACTTGAATAGTATTTTTCAATTTTGAGAAGGACTTATTTCTTATCTTGATAAATGTTATTTCCCTCTGTGTTCCTTAATGTGTGATTCAACTGTTGGTAGTGGAATACAGACAAGCTTGAAAAAGAGAAATCTCACCATTTTTAGGTAGTAGGGGTGAAGAAAAGCACTTGAGCAGATGGAGTAGAAGACAAGGGGTGGTGGAAACCAATATAGACAGAAGAATCACATGGGAAATTTAAAAATATTTTGGAACAAATGAAAAAAAAGCACAACATATCAAGACTTAGAGAATATAGCAAAGAAGAGTAATAAAAAGGAAATTTATAGCTGTCAACACATTAAGAAACAAGAAAGATATCAAATCAAAAACCTAACTTTATACCTAAGAAACTAGAAAAAGAACACTAAATCCAAAGCTAGAAAAAGCAAGAAACTAGGCATCTGCCTTTGACATATGTTCTAAGACGCCTGGTGGATGCCTGAAATTGTTGGTAGTACCAAACTTTATATATGCTATATTTTTTACTATACATATGTACCTATGATAAAATTTAATTATAACTTATGGCACAGTAACTCATTAACAACAATAACTAAAAATATAATAGAGTAATTGTCCTGTAATACAAATTAGATGAATATGATCTTTCTTTTTTTCTCAAAATGCCTGTCTGTACTGTATTCTCCCTTCTTCTCATGATGAAGTAGATGACACGAAACCTATATGAAGAGATGAAGTGGGTGAGTGGATGATGTAGGCATTGTGATGGAGCATTGTGATGCTAGGTGGGGGTTACTTTCACTGAAGCACCAATGCTGCAGGAGTCATTCTGGTACTGGAGATAGATGTTAAGTGAATATTGGGTGCATAGCAGATACAGTATGGATATGCTGGACAAAGGGATGATTCACATCCTGGGAAAGATAGAAAGAAAAACAGCAGGGATTTTATTATGCTTCTCAGAATGGCATCTATATAAAATGTATGAATTGTTTATTTCTACAATTTTACATTTCATATTTTTAGACCATCGTGGGCTGCAGTTAAGCAAAACCATTGCAGAGGCAGGAGGACACACTGTAATAGAGAATAGAGCAGAGATATACTGGAGAATAGAAAAACAATAGAGAAAATCAGCAAAACCAACTTGACTCTGAAAACATCAACAAAATTGACAAATCTTTAATGAGATTAACTAAGAAAAAATGAGAGAAGACTCAAATATTTAAATTTAGAATTGAAGAGGGTACATTATAGTAATTTTTCTGAAATAAAGGGAACATAAGAGAATACTATGAACAATTGTATACCAACAAATTGAATAACCTAAATAAAATGGTTAAATTCCTATAAACACACACCTATCAAGTCTCAATCATGAAGAATAGAAAAGCTGAATAGAACTATAATGAGTAAAGAGATGGAATCAGTAAAATAAAAAACTTTCTAACAAAGAAAAGTCAGGACCATGTGGCTTCACTGGAGAATTCCACAAAATAATTAAAGAAGAATTAGAAAACAGTTTTTCAGAAATTCATCAAAAACCTGAAGAGTATGAAATATTTTCAAACTTATGAATCAATCATCATTTTTCTGATATAAATCCAGATGAGAAAATCATAGACCAACATCCCTGAAAAATAATAATGGAAAAAATCCTCCACAAAAATGACCAAGTAAAATTTGTGCATGGAATTCAAGGTTGGTTCATCACATGAAAATCAATGTAATATACCACATGAAGAGACTGAAGAAAAAATTCCACAGCATCATGTCAATTGGTGCAGAAAAGTATTTGACAAAAAGTCAGCAGCCTTTTATAATAAAAACACTCAGTAAACTTTAGAAGGAAACTAGCTCAATGTAATGAAAGTCATATATGAAGAGTTCACAGCTAATATCACAATCAATAATGAAAGACCAAAAGCTTTCCTTCTAAGGTCAGCAACAGGTAAGGATGGTTATTTCAACCACTGTGATTCTGCATAGAACTGGAGATTCTAGCCAGAGCAACTAAACAAGAAAATAAATAAATAAATGGTATCTAAATTTGGGAAGAATGTTTGTAGATGACATGATCTAATTGGCAAAAATTGTTAAGAATCCACAAAAGAAATCTTAAAAATTAATAAATGACTTCAATAAAATTTCAAGATATAATATCAGGACACAAATTAAGTTGTAATTCTATAAATTGAAAAATATCAATTGAAAAAAGCAATTAAGGAAACTGTCCCATTTAACATAGTATTAGAAAGAAAAAATGCTTAGAATTAAGTTAACAAAGGAGACAAAAGACTTTTACACTGAAAACTACAAAACAATGCTAAAAGAAATTTAAAAAATGCAAACAAAAGGAAAGACAACCTGCATTCATGGATTGGAAGACTCAATATTGATGAAATGTCCTCACTACAGATTCAATACAATCTACAGATTCAATGCAGTCCCCTAGTAAAATCCCAATGGCATTTTAGCAGAAAGAGAAAAAAAGTCTTAAAATTTACAAGGAATCTCAAGGGACATCAAATAGCCTCGATAATCTTAGAAAACAAAATTGGAGATCTCACACTTCCTCATTTCAAAACATACCACAAAGCAAAAGTAACCCAGAGAGCATAATACTGGCATAAAAACAAATATGTAGACCAACGGAATTGAATTGATAGCCCAGAAATAGAATTTGGCATATATTGTGGGAGACTACAATACTGATTATGCCCCAAAGCAGATTGTGAAGAGTTAACCCCACAATTGGCTTGTTTATTGAAGCGAGTTGTACCAAAGCCTACATGCCAAGGTCAGAGTAACTAGCACCCAAATTCTGTTCCCACAATTAAAACCTTCTAACTACAAGGACAATATTCTAATTACAACCATATATTTTGTCTATTCTGCTCCTAATTTGAGAATGCTTTGTCTTCTCTTTTATGTGTCTTGCTTACATTAGTTTCCATAGAAGCCACATGATTGTGGATCCTCTCATGTATTCCTGCCCTTGCATGTAGCTTACCTTTATCCCAATTAATTACCAATAAAATTCAGTGGCTTGAACTGACCAATGCCTTTGTTGGTTGCACAGGTTGTCCTGGCACCCTGCTTTCTCTCCTAGTTCTATCTGTTATTTTTTTTCCTCAGGCCTGCATTATATACTGGACAGGAAACTGGAACCTAAGTGCAGGGGTCTCCAGTAATATATAGTTGAATCCTTTTAAGCAAGGATGCCAAGACTACATAATGGGGAAACAACAGTCTCTTCAGTGAGTAGCGTTGGATAAACCAAAGTTCCACATGCAAAAGAATGAAGTTAGTTCCTTACCTTCCACTGTATGCAAAAAATCAATTTAAAAAAGGAGCAAAGATCTAAGTATAAGTACAAATGCTTATTGGAAAAACCATAAAACTTCTTAGATATGACAATAAAAGTATAGGCAACTAAAATAGATAAATTGGATTATATAAAAATTTAAAACTTCTTAACATCAAAGGATACAATTGAAAGAGTTGAAAATACTATGTACAAAAAGCAAGAAAATATTTCCTAATCATGGGTATATTAATAAACGGTTAAATACACAATACGTAAAGAATTCCTACAACTGTGCCTAGTGCCTAGAAACAGAGCCATCCCCAGCTAAGAGGAGGTGAACCTTCTGGGCCACCATACCACCACCCCAGTGCCAAGGAGCTGAGCTGCATGGGTGGCAGCAGTGCACCCCGCCCCTGACCCCGTCATGTTGAAATGAGATGACACTTAAACAAGTCTCAAAACCAGACTTCCAGATCACATAAAGCAAACCCAAAGAGAAACAAGATGGAACAATCTGATACTCAACCACCTGGATTCCCTAAACTGGCAACAAAAGAGGAACTGGAAAAAATGAAACCAAAAATAATTTCTCAGATAACAGCAGAGATTGTGCCCATAGTGCAAGGCATGATTAATAAATCTAGAGAGGACACAGATAAAAAAAATAGAGGAAGTGAGGAACATGCTGGAATCTGAAACTAGGAAACAAATGGAATCCTTAAAACAGATGCAAAAAGATTTCCACGAGATCAAAAACTCCAGTGAAAGTTTGCACAGCAGAATGAGCCAAGGTGAGGACAGAATTTCAGATATGGAAGATAAGATTGCAATTAGTGACCAGGAAAAGAAAAGTCTCTTTAAAACAGCAGTGGACCATGAGGAATCAATCCAGCAGCTGTTAGATGATGCAAAGAAGAATAACATAAGACTGATCAGAGTCAATGAAGAAACAGGAGAGAGTGCAGATGACATTAAAAAAAACCTGTTTACAGAAGTGATGGCAGAAAACTTCCCAAGTAGGGGAAAAGAACTTGACATACAGATAAGTGAGGCATGTAAGATTCTAACTAGCCTTGATCGAAAAAAATCTATACATAGGCATATAATAGTTAAGACTCCAGAAACCCAACAGAAGAACAAAATTCTACAAGCAGTTAGAGAAAAGAAACAAATCACATACAAAGGAAAGCCCA
>NW_004624941.1:631440-650889 GCF_000247695.1 Heterocephalus glaber | reverse complement strand
CCAATGAGAAATGTAATTGTGTTGTATACCTACAATGTACCAATAAAAGAATTTAATTAAAAACAAAACAACAACAACAACAAAAAATTATCTAATATTAAAAAAAAAAAGAAATCAAACAATAGCAAATGCTGGAGAGGCAGCAGCGGGGAAAGGAACACTTTTTTGTTGGTGGTGGGAGTAAACTGGTACAGCCACTATGGAAATCAGTATAGAGATTCCTAAAAAAAATACCCCCCAAAAACTAAAACTAGAAAATCCATATGATTTAGCTATTCCTTTTCTAGTTGTCTTCCTGAAAGAGTTGAAGACATCATATTTCAGTGATGAGTGCATACCCATGTTTATAGCTACACAATTCATAATAGCTAAATCTTGGAAGCAGTCTATATGTCCATCAACAGATGAACAGATAAAGGAAGTGTGATATTTATACACAAGGGAGTACTCCTCTGCCATGAAGGAGAAACTTGAGTTATTTGTAGAAGAATAGGTGCACCTTGAGACTACAATATTAAGCGAAATAAATCACACAAGCTTAAATATCATATGGTTTCTCATATATGAGAAATCCAGTATATAAATAAGGTACAAAATAAAAGACAGATAATAGGGGAAAAAAAGGAGAAAAAGTTATTGTAATCCAGCTTGCCCAGTGTATCTAAAAGTGTGCCTTGATTTAGTATAATTGTCTTATGTGGTTTTTTTTCATCCTGTTATTCTGGCTGTTAATCTGAGTTTGTGATAATTAGCTTGATAAAGACTTACAAGAGAAATGAATAGATCTGATGCTGGCCCCCAAAATGAAAAATAAACAGGGGTGGAGAAGAAGGGGAAAAATAACTTAGAAGTGTTATATATATGTATCAATTCCCCACAGTGAATGTGATCATTATCTACTGCAAACATGTACTAATAAAAAATAAATAAAAAATAATAATTTCAAAATTAGCAGAGAGGTTGTAAATAGAATAAAGAAAACTCAATGAGCCTGAGTAAAGATAGACTAAAATATCAAACAGCCTAATGGGAGAGAGAAAAGGAAAATATTAAAACCAAGGAAAAACCTGACAAAGAGAAAAATACAATCAAGTACAAATAATTCCAAAATAGAATTAATCCTAACAAATATGCAAGAATTAAATTTATTTGTTGAAAGGATAGAGTCTCAGGATTGTTTAAACATAACTTTTAAAATGCAAGTGTATGGCATTTACAAGAGAGATACCTAACATATAAGGACGGAGAGCGGTTTGATAAACTTTTCTAGACAAATATTAGCCAAACAAAAGCCAATGTGACAATTTTTCCTTTGTTGAACTTCTTAGTTGTAAGCAACACCTTTCAAAGTATAATTTGAAGAGCTATATTCAAAAATCTTTAGAAGAAAATGTAGGAGACATCTTCATTGGATCAGAGTAGGGAAGAGTTTCTTAATATACAAACACACAAATCATAAAGGAAAAGACTGATAAACAGAAAGCCTTCAAAAATAAATAGACACTATTTATAAATAAGAGAAACCTGAGTCACAGACTGGGAAAATATTTTGTATGTATTCCCCTGACAAAAGATCAATATGCAGAATATATAAGGAATTAATTTATATAAATGAACATGGAAAAGACCAGTAGGCCAACAAAAGAATGGGCAAAGCAGTGGGCAACAAGGTTATAGAAGACACCAAATTACCAATAGAAGAAGAGATGCACTGTCTCACTAGTGATTAGATAAATGTGAAATTAAGCCAGGAGATGCCATTTGAACCATTCGTAGCCGTTACACTGTCAAAACTTTAAGAAGACTGATAATGAGGAAAAACACATAGAATCTGGAACTTTCCCACACCATTGACTTGCTGCAGGTAGCTTTGGTATCTTCCAAGGGCAAATTAACACTATTTTTCTGGCCGAGATGGAGTCACAGGGACTGGATTTATCTTTTGCCTAAAATGACTGGGAAGAAAATGGAGGAAGTAAGACACAGGAAACAGGAGACACCAGCCATTATGTGTGTGTGGCAGTGACCCCTGAAAGTCAGGGAATAAGGCACATCTTGCAGTCACTCCACTTACTGCCTGGGGAATGTCCAGTCTGAGGTAGGCAGAGCCTGTGCCCTCCCAAGCTGTGCAGGAGACAGACTCAGGGTCCACAGAGGACCAGGGGCGGGGGGCGGGGGGCTCACAGGAAGCAGCATAGAAGAACAGGAAAGACTGAGAGATCTGTGGATGGTTCCCCTGAGCCATCAGTGGAATGGACACTGAGGAACAACCTTGGGCTGGGAAAACAGTGGAAAGAACGGATGGGAGAAGCTTCTGTAGCGCATACTGCTGGGAATCATCTGTGTCACCAGGCACAGAGGATACCCTCAGAATGCACCAGGTGTCAGAGAGAGGGGTCAGAAGTCATGGATGATGGGGGAAGAATTGGTCTAGACAAAAGTCTGCCCTGGGTCCACCTGACAAAGATTAAAAGTAAGACTGAAAGGCTCACCATGTCCTCTAGAAACTTAATTGTGTCCCAGGATAGAACACAAGATTATTTATAGGAAGTAAAAATACCTACTGGCCCTGATGATGCACACCCAGCAGCTTCCCTTCCGGGCTTCCAACTCATGAACATGCACATGGAGATGGGGCCTGATTTATTGCAGTAATTGGAAAAAATTAGAAGCAACTCTAGGGTCCATTGATAGGGTGATGCATAATTAAATTGAAGTAGATTCACACAATGGGTTCCTATAGCTCACTGACAGTGAACAGAACCCATATATATCAACCTACTCAAATCTCAAAACATGCTCTCGAGCTCTTTAAAAAGCAAGTTAAAAGGATATGTGCAGCATGATACTATTTATGTGCATTACCAGCTAAGATATATTGAGTGCTTATATTTGCTAAATACTGTTAAGGAACTTTGATGCATTATCTCATTTAATTCATCAAACTTTATATTACAGATGAGAAACTGAATCATAGGATCAGTAGTTAGAGAGGAACTAATGAACACTTTTTTCTGCTTCCAGTGCCCTGCTATCAAACTCTGTGTCTCCTGTATTAGAATGATACATGCTGACTTCAGGATTAAAGGAGGTGATTCTGAATACAGGGATGGGAAGCTAGGGTTGGAGATTGCTGCCATTTTTATTTCTTTAAGAAATTAGAGCCAATATGACAACAGGTAAACATGGGTGGGTTCTGAGTGTAACTTTATTTTCTATATTTTTAATAAGTTTGAATTATTTTATGCTGAGATTTCTTAGTTAAAAGAGTCTTTATTGAGGAGGTAGTGACTTCTATATATGGCCACAGGCACCTCCTGGGGGAAGTCAGGTTAGCTGAGCTGTCACCTTTCTTATAAAGATCATCTGAGGTTTGGGATTGTTTGCAATGGGGACAACTTGCAGGAAGGACATAGCCAGACCTGAACTTCCTCTCTGAGCTACCAACCTCATTCCTGGAGAATGTACCGGAAATGGGGGCATGAGGTGAAAAAGCTGGAGCCAGTGACCCAGCCCAGGCAGATCAAGAGAGCCATAGGAGTGGATAGGAGTGGCCACTGTGGGGCAGAGGTGGGACCCTCCTACCAGCTACCCTGTCACTCTGGGAAGGATGGCTGCAGGGAGGATGTGGCCTCTACTGGTCCACCCTACTTCCTTCCTCCACCCCATGCACCTGGACAAACTCCTTCCAGACCAGCTATGAAGTCCCTAGGACCTCCCTCGCTGGAACTGAGCAGCTGTGGAGGAGGCTTGTTGGAACCAGGTTGCTCTCTGGGGGCCTCTCTTTGCCCAGCTGGGCTTTGGGCTAGGTCCATCGGGTTTAGGGCTTATTACAAGAAGGAAGGACCCCAGGGAAAGGAGAGACTAACATTTTTCATGTTAGCTGAGCCTTTAAGTACTAAAGAAAAGAAAATTAAAATGACCCTATTTTGATTTCCAGACAATGAAGTAGAATATGAGGTTGTATGTATGGTCAGGGGTTGGGGGACAGTGGTGTGTGCTGGTGTCCAGGTCCTACCACCATTGCAATAGGATTGATAACCACTGATAAAGACCTGGCAGTCCACTGGACCACTGACCAAGCTTTGATTCATGCCCTTGTATACTGATTCAACTTTTCAGTTTCCAGGCAGCAGCAGTGGTGGTAGTGGGGTAAGCTTGCAGAGGAGATCAGATGAGGGATTCCAGAGAGTCAATTAGGCACTGAGGGGTTAAGCCTAGTGGCTATGGAAACTTGGCTTTGCTATTTCATCCAATGCATTGTGACTGAGGTTAGAGAGGTTGGAAGTGTAGGTCAAGCCCTCACAGGTAGGAGGGAAGATGATTGGAAACAGCTGACACTTTGCCACTTTCTAGACCATACATGGTGGCAGACAACCCTTGGCTGCCATTTTATGACATTTAATCAGGAAATGTCCATGGGAAAACCTCCTTCAGTGGGATGGCTGCTGGACAGGTGACTTTCTGGTTACCAGCACTACCAAGCACCTACTAACTGCAGGCTCCTTGCTGAGTAAGCTCTGGATCCTTTGAAGAAAAAAATCTCACTATCCACATTCTAGCTGGCACATTCTAGCTAGCTAAGTCAGCCTCTTTCAGGTCTAAGATTTTGTAATAGGGAGGGTCTATATGAACCCATAAGAAGTTCCAGATTTATCCATCTTAGGGGTTTGGGCAGGGAGGGGGAGAGAGAGAAGAAGGAGGAAGAGGAAGAGGAGGAGAAGGTGGAAGAGGAGGAGGAGAAGGAGAAGAGGAGGAGGAGGAGAAGAGGAGGAGGAGGAGAAGTAGAGGAGGAGGAAGAGGAGGAGGAGAAGAGGAGGGAAAGAGAAAAAGGAGAAGGAAGAGAAGAAAAGGAGAGGGAAGAAGAAGGGGAAGGAGAAAGATGAGAGGGAGTGGAGGAGAAAGGAGAGAAAGAGAGAAGGAAGGGTGGGGAAGGGAGACAGAAGGGGGACAGAAGGAAAGGAAGAGAAGAGAGAAGAGGAGAGCTGAGCCAAGTTCCCTAACTTGTCTTTCATAGATGAGTATAGGAACCTGTAGGCTGTAGGTATTTCACTATGGGCTGGGACAGAGGCGTTGAGGTGGGAATGGGGTCTTGTGGAGCTCATTTCTTGAGACTCCTGCATGTGTCTACCAAGGGATCCCAACCTAGAGATGACTTCACTTTGTGAGCTGAGTCACACCCCATTTTACTTTGGCTGAAGAGGGAGAGGAGATTTAAGCCTTGAGTTCTGACAGATAAGGACTAGAGAAGGGAAGTATTTGCTTCCCTCCCAGGCACTTTGGGCTGGGGTCCTAGCAGTGGCTATGCAAAGTGCTCTCCCCAGAAAGGTGTGGGACTTGGGGTATAAAGAGGGCGCCTTGACATCTTGGAGCCTAGGGCACAGCATGGAGGGTGGGATGCTGGTGGGGGAGGACAGGCGCCGGGGCCTGAGTGGGAGAAGCTGACGCTCATCTCACCCTCAGGGATCCCCTCCACCCTGCCAAGCAGGACCACAGACTCCCTGGGTACTTTGGTTCACTTGAAGGATAATCTCGTAGTGTTAGAAATAGCACATTTTCTAGAAAAAACTTGGATTTCCTTACCAGAAAGTTTCATTCTGCAGCAGTCTCTGGGACTGAAGATGTCTAGAGGGCTGAGAACCTCTGCTCAGGGTGTTGTCCTTTGGCCAAATTACCCACATGCATGGCAAGCAGGCTTTGGAGCCAAACGACAGAACCTGTCCTCAAGTCCCAGCATTGTCTTTTCACAGCTGCGTGGCTTTGGGCAAAGTTTTAGGTTCTCTGAGCCTCGGTTTCCTCACCCACAGAGGGAGGATCAAGTCAGGAAGGTTAAGGATTAAGTGAGATGATGTATGTAGAATACACAGCCCAGTGGCCAGTACACAGTAAGTGCTTAGTAAGTGTCTATTCCCCTTTGAAGTAATCCTACCAGTGACTGCGTAGGGCCCAGATTTCAGGGTTCCTGCTGCATGACAATTGTCCTATGCTCCTAGATCTATGCAGCCTTAGTATTTTTGGTTTTCCTTGGATTCCAAGATTCTTGCTTCCAGACAGGCCTTTCTCAGCCAGCCGCTCCAGGCTGGCAGCTCTGAAGCTTGTATTTGTCAAGTGACAGCTTTAATGAAAAATGAGGTGCAGACTCACATCCATTAAGGAAGTAACCGAGATTTCTCAGCCACATCGCACTACCAAAACCAGTTCTGTGCAGCCAAGCCCAGATAGATTGATTTCCTTGAGCCCTTTGTTTCACTCTGATATTTTATCTCTGGAAGTCAAAACCGTGGGTGTCGCCATCCACACACAGTTCTACTGCGCCTGCAGTGAATTGTTGGACTGATTCTCCAATGTGTCCTACTAAGCCCTTTCCTTGCTATTCAGTATCTGGCTTCTGCACTGCTTTGATGCAGGAAAGACTGAGCCAGCCTGACGTGATGTAAATGGATCCAAGCAGTCCGTCGGCTTTGGACAACTGGGCTTCCTAGTGAGGGAAGGTGAAATAATGCGCAAGTCACATCTTAGGCCATCTCTCTCCTGCCTTAGATCAGGCAGCTCAAGAAGCGGGATCTAGGAGAGGCCGGAAGTGCGTGGGCGGGGCCAAGGCGAGTGGAGGGGGCTGGGCGGGCTTCTTCCTGGGGACAGCACAGGGACACTTGGGCATCAGCGCTGGGCTCTCTTACCCAGTACAACCAGATCCTGGTGAAACAGTCACACTATGGGAGGCCAATACTGGCCGGATGTGCTTTGTTAATTTGTATTGGCGGTCAGGAACAGGGATGCCCATGGGCGTGGACAGGAGACCAAGAGAAAATCAGAAGGATGGCTGGAGAGTATGAAATTAGAGCAGAGAGAATTGTTTCTCTATGGGGTTTTCCTTCTCTCTTCTCTCAGCTGGCCTCTTTCCATTCTCCTTCTCTTCCCTCCAACTCCCTCCCTCCTCTCTCCTTTGAGGCATGAGTGAGCTTTCAGCATGCACCTGGTCCTTACCAGGAAATAGGGAGATGAGGCTGCTCATTTCCATCCCTGGAGGCTCAGACCAGCCCGATGGGGAGGGAGCAGCTCGCAGACCAGGCATGGCACAGCTAGGAATGGTTCCCTCCTCTAGAGCAGGGAGGCCCTGAGCTTGCAGGTTTCGGGGAGTTTTCGCTGAGACAGTGCATGGGACTAGCTGTGGCACCATGGGTGGCTCACAAGCTCTCAGTAGCAGCTGGCCACTGCTGTTTTATCCCTAGTCTCCTGATTGCTGATTAACACAGAGTGGGTGTGGGGTATCCACAGGAAGCCAGGGGAGGCTTTCCATGTCAGAATGTGGAGGGATGCTTGGGCTGCTCTGGGAAAAGGGGCTGTGGCTCCACAGTGTCTTCAGCAAGTGGCAGGGAGCTTAGAATGGGAATGAGACCCCAAATTGGATGGAGAAGAGAAAGCACGGACCCCGAAAGCACGGTGCAGTGGAGCAGCCAGATCCTGGTTATTTGAAGTCAGTATCTGCACTTCCTCATAGCCTGGATTCTATTAACTATAATATGATGTGCAGGGGACACATTCAGGGGCAAAGTATAGGGTGCTGAGGGCCACGCTGAGGGTTTACAAGTAGAGCTGGAGAGAAGAAGCTGGGACTATGAGAGATGGAGGAAAGGGCATCTACCAAGAATGATCACTGGTAGAACTGGGAGGAGACAAAGGAAGGGTTGGGTGTGTTTCTCGGGGGACCCAGGGATGGTGTCCTGGTTACCCCAGGCCTGGCTCTGGAGCAGCAGGAAGAAGCAGGGGAAGGGGGTCGTGGTGTGGATGAGGGTGCAGAGCCCATGGGATTGGGTGAGAAGGATGAGAATTGGAGATGCCACCTTGGGCTTATCAGTCACGGCTGCTAAGAATCCTGGGCATTGCAGGAAAGGCCCTCAGCATGGGAGGGCACAGGCAGCTGAGGAGTTCAGGGAAGGAGAAAGCCAGGTGAGGAGGCTAGGAAGGAGCCACACAGGTAGTGAGTTCCTTCGCACTCGCTGGCACAGGGGACAAGTGGGCTGAGCCACTTTCCACCAAGTCCTGCCCCCAGGTAGACATGGACAGAGCTGGTGACTCAACCAGCCTCACCCTTCTACTATTTCTCACTGGTCCACAAGGTCGTCTTGGCCGAGATGCAGCTTCTTGTTTACCCCATTGCCAGTCCCAGGTCATTTTAAACAGAGGCTGAACAAGGAGATCTGATGGTCTACAGCTGGACAGCTCATCTCTGTCAGATCTGTAACTAAGATTGCAGAAGCGCTTTCATCCATCTCTTTAGGTGGGTGGTTTCCATGGGAATGAATCTCATTGATTCCTTAATCATTTCTCTGGGCTGAGGTCAGCAAATGACTAGTTCTGACCCTATTTCTTCACTCTGGCTCTGATCTGTGTGGGGTTGGCAGATGGGGACCCACCCATCCCTGACAGTGAACTCAGCCCTGTGTAGCTTGGTGGGTAGAGAGTGGATTTGTCCAGACATCATCTAGGAGGCCTTGATGTCCTAGGCAATCCACCTGTGGTATGTGGGATTTTGGTGAGTTATTTAAGTATTCTGAACCTCCATGTTTTCATCTATACAAGGGGGGCTGAATTTTAATTTACAGGGACACTGGGGGATTACATGAGATGAGATATTAAAAGTAGGACTGCAAGCAACAATGGCCACAGTTGGAATTATCATTATTCCTGATTTCAAAATGCATTAAATGCACATATTAAGTTGGGGACATGAACATTTTTTAAACACTGTCTTAACACCCAGAAAATGGAACTCTTTATCCATCTGCTCCAGTCTTTTTTTATGTCCTGGAGTTGGGTTTCCACACTTTGCTACACAGTCCTGTAGTGGCTTTGTCATTTTCATGATGGACGGGAGCTCACATTTATGGGAACTTCTTTTGGCCACAGCAAAGGCACATTTCAGTTACTCCTCACAAGGTCTGAGAAAGGTGTAATAATTGTCACCATTTCACTGAAGCTTGCAGACATAAATGCTTTGTCCAGGTCCCATTGTCAGGGATGTGGAGGGGGTTGGGCTCTCAGAGCTGGTGGCAGCCCTGCTGCCCGTGTCTACTGAGATGGAAGGGTGTGGCCTTGCCCACCTTTGGCCCCTGCTCCAGTGGGGAGAGACTTTGTTGGATTTCTCAGTGATTACTCTAGGGCTTATTGTTTCTATTTCTCTTTGGGTCAGTTTTGATAATTGGTATTTTCATTGATTAATGGCCTCAAAATTATGGTGTGGGGAGCTCCAGGGTTCTATAGACAGGGGCTAATGTGGTGAGTAGCAGCCACAGGATGTCACCATACAATGTGGGGGTTCCTGAGTATTTTGAACCCAACCTTAGAATATTTTGAACACATATTCTCAAATCTATTAGAATTTAAATTACTGTTCTTTACATTCTTCCTTATCTATAGTTAGCTGTCAATTCTTCCTCTCAATTTTGAATAATCACTTGCTCTTCCTGAATATATTAGTTTTGCATAGTTATGGGTTTAATAGGAAAGCAGCTGTTAGATGAATTTATCAACTTTATATTTTTTTTACTAATTATTAATTTTGGCCCATATTATTATTTTTTCCTGAGCTTTTTTCTCTGTCTCTAGTATGTGGAGTTAAATAATTTGTATTTATTCTTTCTTCTTTAATAATAAATATATTTAATGAAGTAAGTTTGTTTTTGACTACTGATGAGGTATTGATACGTAGCATTCCCATTTTTTCTGAACATTCTACAATTGCTATTTTGATTATTTTCTCTTGCCCTAGAATTATTAAAGATCTAGCTTTTTAAAAATTTCAAGCGATTTTAAAAATAAATATTTCATAAGGCTTGGAAATGAGCTCATATTAGAGTTTCACTTTGGAGAGACTTTTATCAAATTGTTCTTCTTTATCTGTGAAGCTTTGAGAGAAGTGTATTGATTTCCTTCACTGCTCTTTATTTTTCATTTCTTTCTTTTTAAAAAATATATTACTGGTAGATGTGGTGCTATTTGTTAACAATGCAACTTGTTAAAGGTTTCTGTCTTTCTGAATCAAATGTTACTGCCTCTGGAATATTTTACCCTTGAATTCTACTTTTTCTGATATTGATGCCACAACCCCTATATTTCTTGTAATACTTTCTGATGTACAATCTTACCCTTGGCATCTCAGACATTCTTTATGTAATCATCATGATTCCCTTGCTCCAGGAGTTTTTGTGGTTGCTGCCCATGTGCCATACCCAAGTCTTCTCATTTTTAGTGGAGATGGTAGTAATAGAACTTGTCTTAACGGGTTGTTGGAAGCAGCAAATACATTTGTGCATGTTGAGGGCTCCACACAGTCTTGTTATCAGTCACAGTTCAACAGAAACATGAACTAAAGTGTTTCCTTTTAAATGGTTTCCCATGCTGTACTCTAAACCATAGGCTGCCTTATCAATTAATAAAGTTGGAATTTAATCCAGCAGAAATGCACAGCTGTCTATTAAGGTTATCACGTGAATCCCATTGTGGGGGATGGGCTGGGTTCCCTGAGGACCTCGAGGATCTCAGCCACCAGAAACCACAGTGACAAGATTCCTGCTCCCAGGAAATCCCCATCCCCACAGCCCGGCTGCAGCCCCTCTCCCTGCAGAGTTACCCGACCTCCATAGCCTCATTGGCAAGGTGTGTCCTAGAGGGTGAGCAGTGTACACAGAGAGCCCGGTCCTGGCTAAGGTGGGTGCAAGGAAGGGGAGCACTTCCTGTCCCCCGCTTCTGCCCTCCTTCCCATGCCTGCCACTGATCTGTCCATGGCGTCACCTTGGTCAGCTCCACCAGGCCCAGTAAATATTTTCAGAGACCTGCTGTGCTCTCCACCCTGTGCTACTTTTGCAGGGCTCAATGTCTATGGCAGGAAACAGACAACAAAGATAACAACAGACAGGGTAAACAATACTTCAGATTCGAAGTAGTAAAAGATTAGTTACAAGGCAGTGTGTTCATACCAGTGGGAACACGGTGAGGGGCAAAGAGGACAGTGGTCAGGGTGGGGGAGAGCTGGTGTTGCAGAAGGGGAGACCCCCATCCCAGGCATCTCCCCATGCCCCTTCACTTTCTGAATCTTGAGAGCTCCCCATGCTGCTGCCTCCCTGGAGAAATGTGTCCCTGCCCTAAAATCCAGCCAAGGCACATTTTTTCCTGGAAAGGCCTGTCCTAACATCACTCCCTCCCTCCAAGCTCTTCCTCTGTGCCTTTACTGGAGACCATCCCACCTCTGGCGGCGTCCTCAGACTCCCGGGGTTAGAGCTCTCACATGTAAGTCACCCTTCCCAAATCCGTGGGCGTCGTGTGCCAAGACACACAGTGGATGCCTGAAACCACGGATACTGAGAACTCTGCTTCCACTGTGGTGGTCCCCTATAGGTACTTATTTTAGAAATTAAGCACACAACAATGGGCCACAGGACAATAAAATAGAACAATTAAAATTATGTGGTATAATAAAACTGCCCAGATTAGCACTCTTGTACTTTGGAGTCACCGTTAATTAGAGAGTTATTGAACAAAAACATTACCATATCACAAAGTTGATCTGATAGCTGAACCATCCACTAGGTGATTAAGAGATGAGTAGTCTATACAGCCTAGGTACATTGGATGAGGTCCCATGCAGGGCAGCAGGATGGCCTGAGATGTCATTCTCCTGCTCAGAGTGCTAAGCAATTTTAAGTTTAGGAATTACTTCTGGAATTTTTCATTTAATATTTTCAGACCAGGATTGATCATAGATAAGTGAAACCACAGAAAGGGAAATGGTGGGTGGGGGCAGGGGTCTGCTGGAATTCCTGTGTGTCATTCTCTCTCTCCCCCAGGTACTACACACTGTTGGTCCACTTTGGTGGGTAAAACAGTGCTTTATCCCACACCATGGCTGTGTGAGCCTGTTTCCCACTGGAATCCCATTAGTTTTTGAAGATGAAAAGAAACCAGAGTGATTTGTCTTTTTTAAGCACATACTCCATCTTCCTTTTGCACAATTCTGTCCAGAAATCTGAGGGAGCAAAAGGGAACTGGCTGGTGATTGCAAAATGGCTGAGAGACAAGAGACAGAGGCTGTGCAAATCTGGGGAACACAGCCCTCGCTGCTGAAATGTCAGACCGGCTGAAGTCAAGCTCATTAATCTTGTTTTATTGCAAGATTCAAAATCGCCATGCTGTTGAGGCCACAAAATTGATGGATGGGTCTCCCTGCGTTCCCGGCACCTTGGCTGCCTGGGTAACAGAGCCCAGTGAGCAGCGAGAGGAAATTAAAACCACCTTCGAGGCTGCCTAGTGCTGCTGCAGAGAAAGATGGGAGTTCATGGTCTCCAGCCGCCAGCTTGCTTACGCTGGAGTTTTACTGCATTTTTTAATAAGCAAATCAAAGCAACAGCAATGCTGAAGCCATCAGGGTAAATCCTAAGCAACTTCTCACCATGTGGAGGGGCGGGAGAGGCTGCAGCCTGGCTGCCCTGTTCTTAAGGCCACCAAGCTGAGATCTTGCTAATGAAGAAAGTGAAAAATAAGAATGCCAGGTTAATTTGAGATTCTTTGATCACTGGATAGTTGAAGCCTCTCCCCATATGTCAGACTTCTGTTTGGGGCTCAACAGAAGCTTTTGTCAACAGCCATTTTCCTTTCGCCTCAAATAAAATTAATAACTCAGTCCAGCAGCTCCTCGGGCATCATGGGGTCAGTGCCCCCGAGGTGAGATTGTGTGCTTTGTGCTTCCTCCTACAATACAGGGATGGGAGAGAGAGACACCCCACAGTACTTCTCCTGGTTTTGTTGTCTTCTAATTTTATTATTTTGAAAGAACATGAAGATCAATTCACCCCTCCACCCCCCATTTGTAGTGCTGGGGATTGAACTCAGGGAGTACTGAGCTACATCCTCAGCCCTTTTCAAAACTGTATTCTGACAGTGTCTCACTAAGCAGCCCGGACCAATCTCAAATTTGGGACCCTTCTGCCTCAGCCTTGTAAGCTGCTGGGACGTCAGGCATGTGCCATTGTGCCTTGCCTCTACTTTTTTAATGTAAATTATCTATTTTTCCCTTTGTGATTACTTTTATCATTTGATAAATATTCGCTTCTACTTTGTTTTAACTTTCTATGCTCATGTTCTTAAAAAACTCAAATGCAGCTAAAATGTATTTCTGTTAGATTTGTGAGTTATAGATCTTATTTTCCTAAATTATTTCAATTTCACAAACATTACATTGGTGCTCCTTCTCTGTCATTTTAAAATTAGTTTTTGTTTGTTATAGATATGAAATTCATATTCATAGATATTGTATTTGTTTTGTCTTGTGCTGATGCCCTATTCTCTTTATTATTATTGATTTACATTCAGTCTGTCACAGCCAACACATCCAGAAATTTTGTAGTCTGTCCTATATTCCTTATTTTGAATACTAAGAAATTTTTTAAGTTCCCAGAAACACTCAGAAATAATTTTATATCATATTCAATCTTCAGCTTTATTTAGGTAAACCAACATGTTTATAATATAACCTTGATAAAACCATCCAAGAATGCATTATGTTTTTACTTTTACTCAAATTTCTTTTAATTTGTCAAACAGGTGATATTTTGTGTTTAAAGATCACTCACATGAACATTGAAATGTTTATTATAATAATTTGTAATTTATAATAATTTTTCTATAATTTCAGTAGGATTCTTTTTTAATGTATGTAATTAACTTAGCTATTGTCAGGGAATAAGAAAATGACTCTATCTTCATCTCTCTATAGATATGTATTCACACATATCTACATATATACACATATATCTTGTATTTGGTCAACTTAATATCTTTTAAAAAATTATTTCTAGAGGTTTTCAGTTAAACCTTCAGCTTCTGTAGGTATGTACTCATAATATCAATGCATACTGGCCTTTTGTCTCTAATCTCTAGCTATCATTTTTCTTTTTTATGTTTCAAGGATGTATGAAGTAAAAATGGTGGTAGAGCACATTTTTTTTTCCTGAGTTGAGAGGGACTGCCTGTTTATAGAGTTTCACCTTTGAGTGTAATAGAAAGGATATTGAGGTGAAGATAATTTTATTGTCAATAATGTCAACAACAGCACAAGAACTCATCTTGATACATATTATGTGGAATTATGCACCAGACAGTGTTCTGTGACTTTACCTACCTGTCACTTCATTCAGTACTCATGCAAAATGATTATTCCATTTTAAGATGGGTCATCGGACACAGAGAGATTGATAACTGCCTGTCTCAACTGCAAAAAAAAAAAAAAAAGACATGAATTTGGGCCCTTGGCTGCTGATACCATGCTTCTAACCTCTCCTAAAGGACATGCTTTTATCACCATCATAGAGCACACTTTATAGGACTGTATTACATAACATTTTGGCATCTATTAAAATGGCCATGAGACTTTCCCTGCTTGGCCTAACAATGACTTCTAGCAGATTTCTCACAGGGACCTTCATTCTTACAGTCACAGGACAAACCTCTTTTGGGAGTAGAATATTTTTTATTTATTACTTATTTGCTTCATTTATAGTTTAAGGTTTTCTTTATATGAACAAAAGTGGTTTAGTTTGTAGTCTTTCTGGGTTGTGTGATTTTTTCCCCAATTTTTTCTTTTGTGTTATTATTTATTTATTTATTTATTAGAAATCTATAAAGTCAAGAAAACTGCCAAAAGTAGTACAACTCCTAGAGCTAAAAATTTGTCAATACCTTGGCATAGTTGCTTAAAGAATTGTTTTGTTTTTTTTAAAATATGTAACTTTTGGAAAGTCTCCCTTATGCCACTTTGGGTGTAGAATGAGAGGAACAGGAAGCCAGGGCTCAAAGAGACATTGGACACCGTGATTCCCAGCAGCACAATTCACAGCATGAAAAGTCAGAGACAACTCAAGAGGTACTGTCAGGTGAATGGCTAAGCAGAATGTGTCCCATAATACAGTGGAAAATTATTTAGCCCCAAACGGAAGGAAATTTGGACACATGTGATGACATGGTTGAAACTTGAAGACATTATTCTAAGTGAAATAAGGCAGTCACAAAATGTCACATCCTGTATGATTTCATGTATGTGAACGAATGATATGGTTTAGATGTAGAGTGTCATCTGAAGTGCTCCTGTGTTCAGTGGTGGGGCTTCTGGAAGGTGATTGGATCATGGGGATGCCATAGTCATCAGTCCTTTCTATACCCTTCTATCCTATCTCCACCTTGGAGCTAGCCAAACATGGACTGAAACTGAGCTCAAATAAATCTCTCCTTTAAGCTGTAGGTGTCAGTATTGTGTCTCAGCCATGATAGGAACATGAGACAGTGAGGTACCTAGATTAGTCAAACTCAAAGAAACAAAGTAGAATGATGGTTGCCAATGGCCCAGGAAGGAGAGGAGTGGACAATTAGAATTTAATGGGTGGGTAAAGAGTTTCAGTTTTGCAAGATGAAGAGCTCTGGAGATGGACAGAGATGATGGTTGCATGACAGTGTGGGTGTGCTTAATGCCACTGAACTGTACCCTTAAAAATGGATCAGATGATAAAATTTAATGTATTTTATCAGGTTTTTAAAAAGTCCCTGTGTGTTAACTTTCCACCACTGTAACATATTCCTGAGATAACTTAAAAGAGAAAATTTTATTTTGCCTCACAGGTGCAGAGTTTTCCATTCTGGGCTGCTTGGCCCTGCTGCGTTTGGACCTGTGGTGAGGCAGGACATCATAATGGGCAGTTAGGGTGGAGGGAACTTGTTCACCTCATGGCAAAGGGCAAGCAAAGGGAAGAAAGAGAGGAGGGGCTGGGGTCCAACATTCTCTCCCAAGCCAGGCTGCCAGTGACCTCACTTCCCCTCTCTAGGCCCCACCCCGAGAAGGTTCCAGCCCCTTCCAACAGCAACATACCGGGGACTGAGCCTTCCGTATGTGACCTCTGAGGGTCCTTCAAGATCTGAACCACAGCATCCCATTATTTTACACCTCTAATTTCATTCTCCCTTTCAGATATACAGAAGAAATATTTTCATGCATTTACTATCTTCTATTCAATCTTTTATATTTTTAAAGACTTACATATGATTACATGGAAGATTTATAGTGTTCTTTTGAGTTTTCTAAAATTTCCATTGAAAATAATATACTTTATGGCACATTCAGCAACTTGTGTTATCACATTTTATTTATTGAGTTCTCTATTGTTATTTATTATTATCACTTTTTTTATTGAGTTCTCTATTGTTATTTAAGTGCTTTTCAATTCTTTTTGCTGCTACCAACAGTTTTGTAATGACTGTGTCTCCTCACAGAACAGGAGCTGCAGAGTCTCTAAAGTGTGGACTGACAGCAGAATGTTGGGTCACAGGGTGAATGTGTTCAATTATCCTGGATAATGACAGTTTGCTCTGAAAGTTATTACCCAAATTTACATACCAATTGGTGGAGTTTGAGTGTACTCCTGTCCCTGTAGCTTTAGCAAGACCAATATTGACCATTAAAAATTATTTTGGCCAATCTAATGGGTGTGAAATGGTATCTTGTTACTTAACTGGCCTTCCTTGATAACTAATGAGTTTGACTATCTTTCCATATATTAATAAACCACCAGTTTCTCTTGTCTTTGAATCACCCAGTCTTTTTGTCCCCTCCCTGCTTTGTTTGTAAAAATTCTACTTTTTTCCTTTATTGATTTGTAGACATTCTTTACTTTTTTGACATCAGAAATGCATTTTTAGTTTCATCCTTTGACATTAGTTTCTATCATAATAAAGATTCTAATTTTGGCCTGTCTAGTTTAAAAATATTTTTTGTTATAATTTGGGCTTTTTGTCTTTCATAAATAATTTTCCACCCTCAGCTCCTAAAAATATTATCTGATATTTTCTTCTAATTGATTTCAAGTTTTCTTTTCCTGATTCAGATTTTTAGTCAATTTGAAATTTGTTTTGGAACTCATGATTTTTTTCATCAAGTGTGGATGGACAAGATGATTAAATTTTTCCTTAATACTTAAGTATGGCGGTATAGGGTAGAGATTATGAATGTCCTAAATATTTATACATATTTACCAATAAGTCCAGGAGGGTCTTTGGGGAATTTTAATGACTTGCTCTTGTTTCCTTTCCTGCCTTTCATCCCGATGTTTGAGGGTGACCACGTCATCCTCACACCCACACAAACACATATATGTGCACACATGCAGACATACATGGAAGTAGAATGTATCTTGAAATTTGTATATTTCTTATAATGTGTCTTAGTTACTTTTCTCATTGCTGAGACAAAATACCTGACACCTATAAGTTAAAAAAGGAAAAGTTTATTTTGGCTCACATTTTGTAGAGGTTTCAGTCCATAGTCAGCTGCCTCTAAGGTAGGATGCCATGGCAGAAGGGCATCAAAAAGGAGAAACAGTTCACAGCAGGGTAGGCCGGAGGCAGCCAGCAGCAGGCCTCCCTTTCCCTTTTATCCTATCCAGCCTTTTGGGTGGTGCCATGCACACCCAGGATGGGTCTTCCCATTATCCACACCCACAACTATACTAATTCTGGTCAATGGACTAATTTAATATGGTGCACCCTTAATCCCAATATCACGCACCCTAGATCTAGCCAGCTCAAAAAAAAATCCACCTATGACTGCGTGAGGCTTTGGGGGAACATTTAGATATAAGTCATAGCATCATACAATGATATATAATATTACCACATTAAAATTTCCCTTTATTACTGGCTACTAGATTTCTATCTTCATTTCTAAATGTTTTGTATTTACAGATTACTATCAGGTTGACCAGGAGCTCATTTTATTGCTTTGTTTTCCTTTGAAAAGCCTGGTTTTTAGTCATACTACTACATATGACTACTACTACATAGCAGCAGCTGCATCCTTGGCTTCTTTGGATTTATTTACTCTTACCAGCTATTCACCAAACACCATGCTTTGAATTTGCGCAGACATTAATTTAAAAAAACCTTGAAGATAGAGCACAGAGAAATTAACTAAATGTTCCAAAATTGCAGAATTGTGCTTGTTGGAATGAAGATAAAACTGGTTCATATGACTTCAGATTTAGGGCTCTTGAGTCCCACATGCTACTAATGTTCTTCTATTTTCCCTTGGTATGGTTTTCTATTCCAAATTTTTTCAGTTAGTTCTCACTTCTCCTTTTACGCTACCCCTCCACCATTCTTTGAATTTCCTCTTTGTCTTACCAGGTTGTTATTTTTAGTTTCAATATGTCTGAGTTTTTTTCTTCTTACTATATTATTATGAATGTTTAACTTACTGTATTATGTTATGATGCCAAAATTCTATCCATGCACTCTGGCTCTGTTGTATGTTGTTGTTGTTGTTATTATTATTTTTGTTTTGTTCTTTGAGACAAGGTCTTGCTATACAGTTCAGGCTGGCCTTGATCTCACTATGTAGCCTAGGCTGGCCTCAAACTAAGTGGTCCTCCTGCCTCAGCCTCTCAAATGCTGAGATTACAGGCATGTGCCACCATGCCTGGCTGTCTTTATTATTTAGTATAGGATCATTTATTGCTTATAGTCCAAGTCTATATACTTCAAAAGAAAAAAATAGTCCATATTTATGGGTTAGGAGGTTAGTAAACATCTGTCAAATATTTGGCATTCATTGTATCATTTATTCTATTTATGTCCTCATTAGATTTCTGTAGACTTGAGTCTGTAATGGATTGATGATGGTAAATTACCATATTGCCCCCTAAAATATTTGTATTTCATTTCTCATATATTTTTACAGTTTTTGCTTTATGCACTTGCAGGTGTTATGTAATTATTTACTTTAAAACACTATGCGGTCGGGCGGAAGACGCCGAACCACCCCGCTGCAGACAGGCAGGTCTGCCCACACCCTACCCAGGTTGCCAGTTGCGCGGAACACACGCCGAATCAGCCCGCTGCAGACAGGCAGGTCTGTGCACGCCCTACCAAGGTCCTGAGTCGCGCGGAAGACACCGAATCAACCCGCTGCAGACAGGCAGCCACCTGATGCCACACTACAAAGATGCAGAGGACACCAGACCACCAGACCAAGGTACTGAGTCCCGCTGCTCCCGGCCCAGAGGTAGGGGCTTCTGAGCCGGCGTCCCACTGCTCCTGGTCCAGAGGAAGGAGCTTTTGGGCCACCTTCTGTCCCACCGCTCCCGGCCCAGAGGGAGGGGCTTCTGAGCCACCATCACACTGCTCCTGGTCCAGAGGAAGGGGTTTCCCGGCCACAATCCCTCCTGCTGCTCCCAGCCCACAGGAAAGGGCTTTTGGGTCACCAGCCCTACCGCTGCTCCCGGCCCCTGTCCCACCTCACCCAGCTCAGAGGAGGTAATCCGTGCAGGTGCTAACAGCCCCCTGCCCCAGTCGAAATGAGAAAACAAGTAAATAAGTCTCAAAACCAGACTTCCAGATCACCTACAGCAACCCCAA
>NW_004624941.1:586565-626340 GCF_000247695.1 Heterocephalus glaber | reverse complement strand
ATGATGAGAAATGGAAAAAATGGAAATAGTCTTTGTAAATAGGGAAGGGTGGAGGGCGTGAAGGGAGGGCTAGGAATGGAGAAAAAATAAGAACCAAGATGCATTATATAAAGGTACAATTCCCAATGATGAATGTAATTGTGTTGTATACCTACAATGTACCAATAAAAGAATTTAATACAAAAAACCCACCAAAACACTATGCTATCTGAAATTGACCCTGCTATTCTGGGGTTTGAATTTGATAGGCAATAATTTATTTTTAACCTTTTAGTATCTTTCTGTTGCAGATACACTTCTTACGGGGAACTTAACAAACCCCAAAATGTTTAAATAGTTGGAGACAGGCTGCTTGTACATTGTCATAGTTCCCATACTGTGCGTGTCATCTATCATTTCATTATGTCATGTCCTCTGTCTCCTCTTTCAATTTTAGCTTAATTTAATTTTTATTGACATAATACTTGTACATCTTTGTGGGATATAGTGTGATGTTTCAGTACATGTGTACATTCTATATCGACCACTCGTTACCCTTAACATTATCAATTATCTCAAAGAACTGTCACTTCTTTGTAATGAGAACATTTGAAGTCTTCTCTACTAGTTATTTGAATTATGCAGTACCACTGATTCTAATCCCTTCTGTGTTATGGAATACCAAAACTTTCCTTTTGCTTTTTGATATATAATTTGACAAATAATTATACTTCATTTTCTGCCTTAAAGTGTTTTAAAAGATCAGTATTTTATTCATATCTTTTCATTATTTAGTTGACAGATAATAAATGTGAATCTCTATTGGGTACAGTGTGATATTTCAGCACATTTATACATTGTATATTTTATCAACTCAGGACACAGGTTATTCATCGCTTCATAAAAGTCACTTGAATCTAATTCTTGAAGCTTGCACTAATGTTCTTAAAATTAAAATCCTTATTTTGATGTTTCTAAACAAATTCAGCTTTTCCCTCCCCTTGTAGATGCCGGGAGACATTCCAGGCTTTGCTTCTTGAGTTTCTTCATTCTCACCTCATTGCTCATTGGTAAACTTTGGGTTTTTCTTTTGCTCCATCTTTTCTCACCTTTTTTGGGGTTTGTTTGTTTGTTTTCTGGTTCTGGTTATTTGTAACTTCTTTTTAAGCCACAATTTTAGGTAATAAAGTTAATTCTCAGCACTTAATTTTATCTTCCCTTCTTTTATTACCCTTTTTGTGGTGCTAGGGATTGAACCCAGGGCCTTCTCTCTGAGCTATATCCTGAGCCTTTTTTTTTTTTTTTTAATTTTGAGACAGTCTTACTAAGTCATTAAATTGCCCAGTCTAGTTTTTGAACTTGTGATTCTCTTACATTAGCCTTCCAGAGTGATGAGATTATAGGCATCACACCTGACTTATTATCTTGTTCTTGATAGCCTTATTGTCATTCATAATTTTTAGAAAAATAACAGATGGTGTTTCAGGTTCCCCAAGTAATTTTGCATAGCCAGATCTCCCTTTTCCTCTCTAATTTTGAGAGTGTTCACTGCAGAGTGTGTCTTGCAAAGTGTGTCAATGATTCTAAAGTGAAATAGTAGATCTGGTAACGAAATAAGCCTGCTTCCACAGCACAATCTCGAGTGACTCCTTCTTCTCGAAGGACCGTGGAAGTATCACTTCATTTTCTGCTATCATTACCTTTATGAGTGCGAGAAAAAGTGAAGAAAGAAATGACTGGTTGTCATTGAACACTTATAGGCTGGACCATGGCTCCTGGAAACTCACAGTGTCCCCAGTATAGCTATACCTGGAGGAGACTAAGGGTCAGCAAGGTCATGAAGGTAAGCCTGTCTGACTTCTGTCCATGTAAGAGTGGAGGGGACCTTGAGATCCTCATGCATAGTACAGGGCATGTGAGCACAGAGAGAGGCCTCATTGGAAACCATTCCTGCAGCACCTTGATCTTGGATCTCTAGCTTCCAGAACTGTGAGAAAATGAATTTCTCTTCTTCAAGCCAGTCTATCTACATTTTGTAATGGCAGCCATAGCAAACTAACAGAAGCACTTATTCTGTGTCAAGAACTGCAGAAAATGTTTACTCTACCAACAGCTCACTGTAGCATTTTTGTCTAATTGCATGAACGAGGAAACTGAATCTTAGAAGGGGGAACTGGCTTGCCAAGGTCAACAGTTTGCAACTGGTAAAGCTGGAATTTAAACAAAAATCTGATTCCAAATCATGTTTTTCCTTCTATACAGCTGCCTTGAAACTAGAAGCTATTCAGATGCTGTTTCCCTCAAGAGGAATCTGCATCCAACTCCTTGCAATTCGTGAAATGTTATTTTGCTACTGTATACCAGTTGTCCCTGTTGCCTCCATGTCAGCTGATCAGCAGCCCAAACTCACTTTCTCTGAACATCAGGGAGCATGAACCCCGTGCCTGTGTTATGCAGAGTGTGTGTTTGTGTGTGTGTGTGTGTGTGCCTCTTCTCTTCAAGTTAGCTTACTGCTAACCCTCTACAGGTCTCAAGTTCTGCCCCATCTATCCCAGAGCTTATTCCTGATCCCCACCATTACACTGTTACCCTCTCAGAACTCTGTGTTCTCTCTTTCTCATTTCCTCTCTTCCTTCCCTTGCAAGTGGATAGTTGTGTATTTCTCTATGTAATTGTTTTAAATGCCATCTGTCCCCACTGACTTCTAAACATCATGCAAGATGGACTGCTTTCCTCATCCTTGGGAATACAGAGCCTGGCATGGAACCGGCACTGTTGGATAAAAGAATAAGGGAATGAATGACCATAAGGAGCCTCCTATTCCCATCCAGCCTTGCCTTGGGGAGATGCCCAATCCCACTGTGGGCTGGCCCTCCTAGACAGCCTAAAGTAGATCTTCAAATGTCCTACCTAGAAAGATGAGAATGAGCTTCAAGGCCAGAGCCCTAGGACTTGAACTTGGGATGGGGCTCACCTTCCCAGCTGGCTATAGAATCCAACTCTTTTGGACATCTTTCTCCTCCTCATGTGAAAAAGCAAGAGGTTGGACCAGATATTAATAGAAGTTACTGAGGTCCCAACACTGTGATCTTGTGGCATTGCTGGACACAGCCCCTTCCAGTTTCAGGCAAATCACAAGGGCTATGGAGAAGGAGCAAGGGAAGATTGAGCATTCCAAGGAGATCCACCATCTTGGATGGGTGTAGAACACAGATGGGTGGCGGGGGCGGGGTGGGGGGGATGTGGAACCCTGAGGTTTCTGGAATATAGGAGGCCTCTTCAGGCCAAGCTTCCTTGAATCTAAAATCCATAAAATCCAGAGCAGGTGGCTACTTTGTCTTTCTGGGTTAAGTCCATGCTGAGCCCCAAATCCAGGTGCTGGCCTCAGCACACCTGTCACCTGGAGGCACCAGCAGGAACTTGGGGATAGAGATGCTGCCCATACACAACGATTCATCTCAAGGAGGAAAGTACCAAGAACTTTTAGACTTCTGCAAACACGGATAATTAGGTAGTACAATGGCTAATGAATTTAATGCAGATAATTGCAATTTAATGCACATTAACAAAACAATTTAAAGTCCTGATATACATCGATGGTTTCTGATTCTTTGGGGCTGCTCCCAAGATAAAAAGGTCTGCTCTGTACCTTCATCTCACAGATAGTTGTTTTCAGATCACAGGGGGTCTCTGAGCATGCAGTGCCAATAGGATGCCCTTCCTGTTGCTCTCGTCTAACATACAAATAAGGCTATTGGTTTGTGGTGAGCAAGAGGCCTCTCACCAGAATGACAGCTCCCTAAGTTGATAAAGAAGACATGTGTTCCAAAGCAATATGCACTTACTGCAGGGAACCAGTGTCTTAGTCACTTTCCTCATTGCTGAAACAAAACACCTGACACCTGCAGTTTAAAGAAGAGGTTCATGTGGGATCATGTCTTAGAAGTTTCAGTCCTTACATCATTGGGGGCATGGTGGAAAGGCCCAAGTGGAAGAAAGCTGCTCACATCATGGACACCAGGCAGCAGAGAGAAGGCAGGAACTGAAGACAGTGACACACCCTTCCAGTCATTCCTCTGGAGACCCACCTCTTTTCATCAGACCCTACCTCTTATCAGCAACTCGGCTGTGCCACCCCATAACCCAATCACCTGGTAAATGCATTGGGCTTTGGGGGCCACTTACAACCTAAACCATAAGAGCCAGCTTTTGCTGTAGAGCTTGTTGATGTGTAAAGCTGTAGCTGGTTTTAAAGAGAATAGAAGCCCAGGTTAAGAGCTGTGAAAGCAGTGATCTGAAGCCCCTCATTGACCTTGAGAATGAGAAGGAGGGACTATGGTGCCAGCTCTGGGAATGCAAACAGATAGACTGTGGTGATCAGCGGAAGAGGCCCAAGCCCAGGAATCAGGGTCATCCCCAAATGGAGCTCATCTAGGTGCTTCTCCCTCCAGCCGTTTGCCAGTCACTGACATCTCAGGAAGCATCACGAGAGCAGAGGAGTAGGCAGGCCCAGGTGACAGGTATTTGTAGTTGACCTGTACAGGAATCTGTACTTGAGAATCACAATTTCTAGATTCTCTTAAAAAATCAGGTGATCTAGCCACAATGGACCCATGTTCCTATGGGCCAATAATCAGCAAGAGTGAAGAGCCATGGCGCAGATAGGAGGTGGTCTCCTGTTCACATCCCTGACTCTCACCTGCCTTCATTCATTTAGGCCGCCTTCCTGATCCAGTAGTCATTGAAGTTTGCATCCTCTACGTTGCCTGAGCAGGTGCTGGGCTAGCAGACATGCAGTGCTCCTTTCAGGGGACATGTGCTGGCCACGATCAGTCTCGTTCACTCGACGGACTATGAGGATCTGTTCTGTGCCAGACTGCGCTACTGCTGAGAATGTCAAGCTGGGCCATCCTCACTGGCCTTCATAAGCTTCTGGCATCTAGGGGAGATGGCACATCAGCAGATAGAGTGAAATACAACATAATTGCTGTGGTAACCCAGGGGGATGGGGATAAAATGGTGAAGCCTCAGTATCCTCACTACACTGGCCTGAAGAGTGGTCGATAGGTTCCATAAACAGGTGCTGTGGTTTGAATCTGTGGAGGGGGGACCTTTAGGGAGTAATTAGTGTTAGATGAGATTATGAGGGTGGGGCCCAGTTGATGACATACTACTTTACAGAATGAGGAGGAGAGACCCAGGTTGACATGCTTGCTCTGTCTCACTAGTTGATGCCCAACATCATATTATGATGCAGCAAGCAGAAAGCCTTTACCAGATGCCACGCAGATTTCTGCCAGGCTCTTGGGCTTTCCAGCCTTCAGGAACACGAGCCAAATAAACTTCCATTCTTTATAAATTATCTGGTCTTGAGCATTTTGTTGCAGCAACAGAAAATAGACTGCGACAGCAGACCTTGGGCTGAGCAACTGGGAAATCAATTTTAGCAATGACCCTAAGAAAGAAAGGCAGTTTTTCCAGAAAGGTCTGTAGAATCTTCCTCACTGGCCCAGCAGGCTATCAGAACAGAGGAATACAGCTGCTAAAGGCTGTTCAGTGAGTGAGGATGCGAGCCACAGCCTTGTGCTGCTTTTCCTGTGCCTTATGTTAGGAGCAAAGCACAAATGCAGACTGAGACTTAATGTGAGAGTTCTGGGACAAGAATCCAAAGTTCAGATGAGGCGGCATGGGAGCAAACCCTGCAGGTCTCCCAGGGAACCACCTGGCCTGGTGAGAGATTTCCTGCCAACCTGGTTCTGGGAGAGATGGAGGGGTATGAGTATGATCTTTATTTGCAAACTGTAGGAGCAGTAGCCTCACATAGCAGCACCTGCATTCTAACACACTGTGTGGCGATGTACCTATGTTTTGACATCCATGCAAATATGCCTATTTCGCAGGATAGATCTTGTCAGCTTCTTCACATATTTCTGACTTTTTAAATAGTTTTATTTTGGGTTTAATGGACAAACACTGATTGGACAGGCCTCGGCCTCAGAAACGTCTGCCAGGCATTGGACTTCAAGGTAAGTTGCAGGAGGCAGGGTTATCATAAAGATGCTCAAAAATGTGTCTGAAGCTCATGGCCAGGTGATTGGCAGCTGGGACATGGTAGAGGCTCTGCAAACTGACATCTCCCCCTCTCCTTGTGTGTTCGTGGGGATATTGCCAAACCACACCCCAGCTGCCTCTGCTGCCAGTAGTACAGACACCAGCAAGCCTCTTTCTAGCTGCTAAAAGGCAGTGCTGAGTTGAGTACACTAAGTGGTGTTTTTTTAAGTTTGGAAAAGTGTCGAGAACTAGGATTTTTCCCTAAAATTATGTAGCATTGCTCCCGACAGAAAAGTGCTCATGTGAGAAAGATATTTCTCACATTCTGACACATGCCCAGAGTGACAATGTCTCCTTTATTTATAGATTTATCCAATTAACAAGTAGGGAACACAGTCTGCACACAACTAAAACATTACCCAGTTTTGGCATCTCTTCCCAGAGTGCTATGTGCTGTGGTCAACTCTCCTTTTAGGGGCAGGATTCAAAATCAAACACACCTTACAAACAGGTCCTTACAGAGCTGGGCTAGTGATGGGGACTAGGACATTCTTCATGTCTCTCCTCCAGCCACAGTGAAATTGTCTAGGCACTGTCGTAATGATGATCTCAAGAAAGTAATTTAACTCTGCGAGCTTCTAGATCATTAAAGGATAATTCTCTCCCATACTGCAAGAGAACTGTGAAGTTAAAGATAGAATCCTTGTGTAAATTTTGATAAAATGTAAGCTAGTAAACAGAGGTAAGAAAATATTATTATTATTGTTAATTTTATTCTGCAGTATTTGGAAATGTATTATAGTTGATACAGTCAATTTTTCATAAATTATTTCCAGAAAGTTATCGTAGTTTTGATAAAGACACAGGAAACTCTTAGACTGCTTCTTGATTGGGGCCAAGCAACAGCTATTAAGTGTTTTTAAAAAATGAACCAAAAAGAGTGAAATTAGTTGATTGCTTGGTTCATTGAGTTGACTGACTCACCCTTCAGGCCAGGAATAGACAATTCTTGTGCACTAAAGTTTACTGTTGAAGGGGAGGGGTGTCCAGGGTGGCAGAACTGGGTGCCACTTGCTTATCTCAGCTGGTAGGGGGGGAATGCCAGCCATCAGCGCCAAGATGGCATGGGGTGCAGCATGCTTCTGGATTTGTGCTGTCTCTGCCCACCCACCTCACCCTTACTTCTTGCCCACTCTGCCAATTATTTCCAGAACTTTAATGGGGAGCAAAGGGGTGATATCATGGCATGCTGAGGGTGTGGTCTCACGCTCCCATTCCCCCAAAACTGTGAGTTCACCCTTGACTTTTCCCAGCCTCTGAACTTTCTGTTCTTGGCAGGGAAGGAGAGAGGAGCCGAAGTTTGGAATTGATTCTCCTCAGCCTGCTCTCCTTGTAGTACAGAGAGTTAGAGCCTCTTGGGGCCTATTGGTATCCCCCAGATTCACATGCTGCGATATTTTAAAAATTAATTTATGGGTACAATTTAAATACACGTAATGATCACATTCATCAAAGGAGGTTTCTACCTGTACATTCTATAGCTTTATTCCTTCTTTTCTCCCATTCCCCTTCCCTCCCTTCAACCTCCCTTCCCTCCCTTCAACCTCCCTTCCCCTTATTTACAAAAGCTTTATTTCCATTTTTTTGCTTCTTTTATCGATTTTTCCCTCCCCCTCTCCATTCACAGTTTCACTTTCCTTTTGAACAGTTTCTCCCTATTTCATATTACCTATTATACATTTTGGTCCCTGTTTACCCTTTCAGTTTCTCACACATGCTGCAGTTTTAACCCTGAGGGGATGGCTGGAGGTGGTGAGGCCCCTGCAGCGGTGAATAGGTCACGTAGGTGGAGACTCTCAGACACAGGGATTAGTGTCCTTACTGCAGGGGTCCTGAGAACTCTCTCACTCTCACTGCGCAGTGAAAGGTGTCTCTGAACCACTGAGTCTGGGGTCCCTACCTCAGAACTGGGGGGACATTTTCCATTTTCCATTTGAAGCATCTTGTCTTTCTGGTGTATCTGTTATGCAGCCCAAATGGATGGAGACAGCGCTGTACCTCCACATGCAGCCTTTGTTACAAACCTGGTCACTGGCTGGGCTCTGGGAAGTAAACTCTAAAGTGGAACTGATTAGGGATGGTTGCCAGTGGGCAGAAGGTGGTGAGGTGTCAGGTCAGAAGAGAGAGGACAGGCATCCTGGGCTCCACACACTTGGCCTACTCTTGGGCTGTGGACCAGGAGGGTGGAAATGGCTTTGCCCACTGTCCTTGCTCCTGGTCACCTCACGTGGGCTGCTCCAGGAAATGGATGGGTCTGCCCTCAGCAGAGGGACAACATCTTGAGGAGCCTGTGTGGAAGAGGTCTGGGAAGTATTTCCCACAGCCACACAGGAAGCAGCTGGCCAGGATTCTGGTGGCCTTGCATCCTCAGAAACCCAGAAGAAGCAGACTAGCAAGGTGAGACACAGCCCCTATCACTGAGGCCATTCTCCAGACCCCATGGACATGACCGTCCCCTGTTCCACTGTGTGTTCTCAAGCCTTGTCCCCTGCCCCTCCCGGGGACCCTGTGTCATGGGTCGAATCTAAATGTCCCCCTAAAGCCTTAGACCCTCATAAGGTCTAAGGTGGGGCTTTTGGGAGGTGGCTAGATCATGAGTGTGTGATACTGGGATTAAGAGTATATGGGATCAGTCCACTGATTGGTTTAGCACAGATCTGGGTGTGGATAATGAGAAGTCACACTTTGGGTGTGGGTGGCACCAACCAGTAGGCTTGCTGCTTTGCTGCCTCCTGCCTACCCTGCTATGGACTGTTTCTCTGTGAAGCCCCTCTCCCATGCCACCCTGCCTTGGAGCTAGCCAACTATAGACCTCTACAAACTGTGAGATAAAATAAATTTCTCCCTTAACTTGTGGGTGTCAGGTATTCAAGAACAAGAAAGTAACCAAGAGACCTGATATCTTTCCTGTAGGGGATCCAGAACCTCACTCCCAGAGGCCCTGAGTCCCCTATCCCATGTCTGTCTCCCTCTAGGCTTGTAGCACTTGTGCCTATATAGTTGTAATTATCCAGAGGGACCCAGAAGTTCACCTGGACTGCACACCTGTTCCTTGAGTCCCAATGCAAATACCAGCCCACCTCCTCCTGAACCAATGTTGTACAACCCTGCTGGCATAGTGACTTCTCTTCTTCTCTTCTGATCTCTGTCTAGAAGACCCCAGGCATCAATCATACCACATAACCCAGTGGGAGCCCTACAGATGCCCTGAAGAAAGTGTGCCCCTCTGGGGACCAGCACCCCTGACCCTGAGGACCAGTATCCACAATCCTGGGACCAGCACCCCGAACCCTGCAGAGCCCACTTCATGGGGGTAGGGAGTACAGAGCCTACTATGGGTCACCAGGGGTCGATAGTAAGTGGGGCTCATGCTTCCATGCCTTAGTTCCTGGACTCTGGATTCTTCCTTCAAGGCATACACTCACTGAAGATGTTTGGTGTGTGTGGATATTATACCCTGTAGGATGACTCCCTGTCCTTGTAGAGTGTTGCCTCCTGGCCTGGATCCTTAGCTGCAGCTTCAGTGGGCTGCTTTTGAACCCCCCACAACTGGCAGCCTAGGAGACAAGGTACATATAACCAGAGGACCTGGTGGTCTCAGGCCCCTGCAGGATTCCTTTGCAGAGCAGAATGTGAAGAAGCCAAGAGGTCTTGGGCTCCTATTTTCATATGGGAGGTGCAAGTTACACCAACTCACCCTTTATATCAGAGAAAATGTCCCAGCCTCACACTCTGACCACTCCCTGAGTGGGGTCAGTGGAGCTATGGAGATCAACTCTGCTCAGCTACTCATCACAGAGGGTACGATCCAGAGTTAGTCACTGATTACAGTGGTTTATATACTGCTTGATTTAAATCTATATAAAAATACTAAGAAAGAAAAGCAGCCAGGAAGCAAGCTCACAGGCCCTCCCTGGGTCTGTCTGCTGCCAGCATGTCTGCCTGGTAGGTTTAAAACCTCACTTCTGACTCTTTAATCTCATATTATTAAAGGCAATATCAAGCATAATTGCCATGTCAGCTGTTTCATCCTTGCAGAAAGGCTGTTGAATTAATTTGCGCACACTGAGAATCAAGTCCTTAGGAACACAAATAGGCAAGTCCATAGAAGGAGGAGCGGCCACAGAGAAGGCCTCTTCAGCCATAGTAAGTTGGCACTGACATCCCTAACTAGGCTCAAGTCCTCACCAAGCTGCCCGAAGTGTTTGCCTCATTCTACTCCAAAATCAGTCCTGGGGGAGAGGGCAAGTTTATTGCCCCCATCACACCTAAGAAATCTGTGACTCAGTAATTGTTTAAAGTCATGGGATTAGCATGTCAAGAACCTAGGATCCTACCAATATCTGTCTACCTCTGAGCCCCACATGAGCCTGCCCAACTCAGCTGCTGGCCGTAAGATTGAAGTTTGGAGAGTTTAACTAGACATGATTGGCAAAAATTGCTTAAGGCTCTGGGGCCAGCTCGCTGGAAATGTAAGTTGGAATAAATAGAGGTGATGAAAATGAAAGATGGAGTGGTAGATATAGATGATTCAAAAAATTATAAGCCTGCACTATAAGTATAATGAAGTATTTTCATTTAATGGTCAAAGGGCCTCCCATTTCTCTCTGCCATCCTAGTCTTTAAATGTCACCAGGGATTTTCAACATATTTATTTCTTGTTACTTTATTGACCTGGAAAATTTACCCCAAATCCCCTTTTCTGCTGCTTCCAGAAATCTTCCCCGATTGCCTCATCCATGTGTTTCCCACCCTGGGCCACAAGCAGCACTTGATAGATTGTCTTGTCTTTCCAGAGGTTCTTCAGGCCCAGGGCCATGGATGGTTCTCTTCTTTCCCAACAAAGCATATTGCAATATTTCTAGGACATCTGCTGGACCAAGCTACGCTGCATGGAACTGTCAAGACAGAATTTCTGAGACACGCCAAGCTTCCAGACCCAAACCAAAAAGTGAATATGCAGCACCACGGAAAAACTACTCTCTGAATTAAGCTGGTGAGATCAGTGGCTCCCACTGAGACCACAGCCCCAGGTGTTCCCAGAAGGGAGGACAGCAGCACTGTCCCAAGACAACTGTCCAACCAGGACCCTTGCGCACCCCAGGTTTAAGGTCAACCATGGGGGGCAGTAACTGTCACAGGGAGCTTGTCTGTGAGCCCCATGGGGACTGGGAGCTTCAATTTTACCTATATAGGGTGGCATTGGTGCCAGAAGTGGGGACTGCCACTTTCAGAGGTGGGGACAAACAGCTTGGAGCCCAGGATCCCATTGTGTTCAGCCAGACATTTGAGGTGCAGTTCAGAGCAGCTTTCTGGGGTGCCTGACCTGTGGGGATGATGGAGCCAGAGCTGAGGAAGCTCTTTGCAAGCTACTTTGCTCCATGATTGAGGATGAGAAAGGTTTGTGCTGGGAAAATGGTCTCACAACAGAGGCACAAGGGGCAGCGAAGCCCTGGGTCTTGAACAAAGAAAGGTGGATGGAAGTTGGAAGAGGATGGTCTGGGGAGAGGCAAATTCTGAGAACAGAGAAAGTACATGGAGTTGGGAGTGGAGAAGAGAACTCTGAGACTGTGCCAGGGTTGGAGAGTGGAAAGAGTTATTGTTCAGGACTGTGGCAGGACAAGGATCTGTTAGAAGCAGCCAGGATCAGAGGGATGAAATCAGAATTCCAGAGGGGCTGAGTAAGGATCCGGCTCACTTTGTTTCCAGCAGAAATATCTTCAGACCAGGATGGCGTAGGCTCAGGGCTGCTGTAATTCTAAGTGAGACACTGTGTGCTGTGGGCAGTCCTAGGCACTGCGGGATGTTTGACAGCATCCCTGGGTTCCACTCACTAAATCCCAGGAGTATCCACACACCAGTTGTGACAACCAAAGATCTCTCCAGACATTGCTAAACAGCTCCTGGCAGGCGAATCACCCCTAGATGAGGATCATGGTTTTAGACTGATCACTGCTGACTTTAGCTTCTCAAACTATTTGCAAGCTTGGGGTGTACCACTTACCGATTCTGACAAGCAGGGATGGGCAGACTCTTGGAAAATGTGCACCATAAAAGTTAATGACTCGGGCTTTCTGGCTTTGATTCTGTTCAGAGATAATTACAGTATGGTGGGAAGACAGAGCCACGCAGACCTGCTCAGATGCTTGCTGCACCCAGGGCTGCACTTCCACCTGCAGGTCCTTCTGAGAGAGATGGAGACTTCGGACAGAACAAAGAAGTTGCTGGCTGCTCACGTTGTGCTCTTTTTGGAGGCTAATCCACAGGGCACCTTCCCTGGTACTGGTTAGGAACGAATCACTGGGATTGCTCTGGGCTCTTGTCCTAGTTTGTTTTGCTGAATCTTTTCCCAACCCTTTTGTGGGCCAAAAAACCAAATATCAGGGTATGAAACAGGACAATGCCAAAGGGAGGATAAAGGGCAAGCTAAGGGATCAAGAGTCCCAGGGGTGTGGTTTCTCACCTGTCACCAAAATCTGTGCAAAAGTCAGCAAAGAGCACAAGGACACGAAGGGCCACAATGTGTCCTGCCAGGCAGACTGCAAAGGGGGACACAGGCTTCCAGTGCTCAGCATGTGGCTCCAGCCACCTTTGGCTTCCAACTGCTGCATCTGCAGCTCCGAATTGCCACCTGATGCTGGTGACAGAGCCTGTAGCAGCCCAGAGTCCTGGAGTGTCAGAAGCTTGCCCAGGAGCCCTTAGCCAGTGACTGGAGCACTGACTGCTGACAGTGGTCTACATTAGCCCCAGGGTGCCTCATTAGGCTCAAGCTCCAGATAACCCCTGCAGGGTTTTGCTTGAGAAAGGATCCTTTATTGGCTATGGCTTTGCCTGTGGCACTCCCTTGTTCTCTTGCTGGGCTTTTCTGGAAATCCCCTCCTAAACAAGCTGTTTGCAGACTCTCAACTTAAGGTCTGTGTTAAAGGGACACACACACACACACACACACACACACACACACACACACACACACGAGGACAGTATGCTGCTAACCTGGAGTTTGCATCTGTCTGGCTGGGCCGCATTCACAGGCAGATGGACGCACACAAACATGCAACTCATAACACACGTCAGGTATCATGGTTGCCACCCACTGGGCACGCAGGAAACTTAATTTCTTTGAGTTTCATTTTGAGATTGGTTGACCTGATTTCTCATAACCAAAGCAAGCATTCACTCTAGATGGCTAGGAATCTGTGTTGATTTGTGTAATCTCATTTGGATTGGGCCTCTCTTTTCAACACATTTTTATATCTTGCATTTCAGTTTCTACTAGCGCACAGTTCCTTGCTGCTGCATTTAAAGATAGCATATTTTAGAGCTCACACAGATAAGTTGAATTGGGATAGAATCTTTACTTAAATCCCTACTTTTTAAGAATTTCTTGCATTTACCATCAGAACTCCTGCAGTTCTACTTAAGAGAATCCAGGTAATGTAAAACTCTGAATAATATTTATTAACACTTTTTCTTTAATGGCTAAGAAGAAAACCTCATTGCAATACCCAAGGGTTCAATTTCTTTAATGATTTCCTTTTTTAAAATTTGATTTTATTGTATATATTTAAGTTGTATATAACATGTTTTGTTTTTTTGTTTGTTTGCTTATTTGTTTTGAGACAGGTTCTCACTATGTTGTCCAGTCGGAGACTGGGTCTTGCTATGTTGCCCAGCCAGGCCTCAAACTCTTGATTTTCCTGTCTCAGCCTCCCAAGTAGCTGGGATTATAGAACATGCTATTGCATCTGGCCTCAACATGGTGTCTTGACACACATAAAATTTGTGAAACTATTTCTATAATCAATCAGTTTAATTTTCATCTCCTTACATAGCTGCTGTTGTGTTTGTGTAGTTAAGAGCACCTGACAGCTACTCTTGGGGCAACTTCCAGTATACAGTCCAGCATTCCTGACTATACTCATCATACTGTGCACTGGAGCTCTGGCCTCGCTTGCGCTGGGAGCTGCAGCACTGTACACTTTGGCCAATATCTCCCCTCTCTTCCCTTCTTACCCCACTGCTCTGCCCTCTGCTTCTAGGTATTTGACGTTTTAAAATCTACATACAGTTGGGATCACATAACACTTTTCTTCTGTGTCTGATTGATTTCACTTGGCATGTCTTCCATTTCGTCTACATTGTCACACAGCAGAGTCACCTTCTTCTTAAAGGCTGAGTGATACTTTATCATAGCTATTGTCCCAGAGTCATATATTGTATAATTAATATGTAATATATTTTATATAATAATTATAATAGATTATTATATATTGGGTGTATGCTCATATGTATCCTGGAATTTCTTATCCATTTGTCCATCAGTGAACACTTACATTATATCCATATCTTGGCTGTTGTGAATAATGCTGCAGTGAGTAGGAGTGCAGATATCTCTTAGCTGTGCAAATTTCATTTCCTTGGGGGTTTCTGAATCATGTGGTAGCTCTAGTGTAATGATTTCTGAGGAAGCTCCATGGTGTTTTCCATAATGGCAATATCAATTACACTCCCACCAACAGTGTACAAGTTTCCCCTTTCTTTCCATGCTTCTGTAATCTCTTGTTTTTTTGATAATAGCTGTCCTTACTGGTGTGAAGTGGTATTTCATCCTGGTTGTGATTTGCATTTCCTTGATGTTTGATGATGTTAGGCACCTTTTTATATACCTTTTAGCTATTTTCATATCTTCTTTGGAGAAATAGCTGTTTTGATTCCTTGCTTATTTTTAACCAGGTTATTTTCATGTTACTGAGTTGTATGACTTCTTTATATATTTTGGACATTGAACTCTTATCAGACACATGATTCATGAATACTTTCTCCTAACCCATAGCCTGCCTTTTCATTTTGCTGTTTATTTGTTGCTACACAGAAACCTTTTAGTTTGACACAGTTCACCTGGTTTATTTGTGCTTCTGTTGTATGAGTTTCTGTTATGAAAGACACAAATATTTTAATGATTTCCCAGAAAAAAAATTCATGGCAAACCCAAGAAAAACTCAGAAGAACACACTACTGCATGTTCCACCATAGACAACCACAAAATTTGCTAATTTGTTTCTAATGTTAAACTAATTCACGGTCCTCATGGATGCAGCCTAATATTAGCTGAGAACGTTGAGATTTAGAGAAAATGATCTCAGCCTTCTTCTCTGAGATCTGTAGGAATTCCAATGCCCTTCTCCAGATTTCTGAACACTCCCAGGGACTTGCATTCTCTGCTACTTTCAGCTGCCATTGGCTATTTCTGTTGAGCTTTTGTTTACATGTGCTTCTTCCTCTTGTGGTGGTCTCTTCCAGCTCTCTATTAAACTCCTAGGACTTCTGTCTCCCTGGTCTTCTCCTTGGTCTTCTGTCTTAGTTCGTTTTCTTTTGCTTCAAGAAAACACCAGAGGCTGGTTACTTATACTTATTTCACTCATAGTCTACAGAGGTCAAGTGCCTGGCAGCAGCATCTGGTCAGTCTGCCAAGGGCCTTGGGTTACATCACAACATGGTGGGTGCACATGCAAAGAGAATTCTCATGAGAAGACAAGAAGCATGAGAGCGAGCCTGAGCCAAACTCACTTTGTAATAACCCTCCTTTTGCAGGAGTTAACCCACTCAGGCTGACCAGCATCAGTCCTCCTGAGTTGGCACTCTGTGAACTGTTCTACAATGAGCCCCCCTCAAGGTCCCACCACCTCTCAATACCACTGGTCTGAGGACTGAGCTTCCAACCATCACATGAACCATTGGGGAATCTTCTCAAATCATATCCAAAACATAGCATCTTCTTTCCCTTATTTCCAACAAATACATAAAGCTTTTGTGTGTGTGATCAATGTTAGCAAATGTGTGGGAAGTAGGAGGAGTTCATTGTAGAGTGAAACAAACATTTAAAAAAGAAGACAGGAGCATGCTTGTTCTTTTGATGACTCCACGCTGGGAAATTTCCACTGACCAATTGTCTCTCAAAGTCCTGGTCTCCTGTCTCCTGCCACAATGGCTGCTTCTTTCTCAGTCCACTAGACCTCTGCCCCTTTCCTCTTACGGTGAGTCACATGATTGTTTGCTAGAGATTCCAGCTTCTTTCTTTGAGGTGCCTGCCCTGAAGTGAATTAAACATCCCCACTCGGTCTAATCAAGAGTGACACTGTGACATGCTTTGGCCTATGACACATGTTGGCAGGTGGCAGGGATCACATCTGAGCAAAATCTTGCAGAGCCAAGCATGGTCCTTTAACTCTTTCTCTTCCCCTGGTGACTTGAAGCTTCCCAGAGAATTAGGCCTGGGAGCCCAGGCTAGGACACAGAGAACAGGGAGGATCTGGGCTGAGCACACTGTTAATTCTATTAAGCTATCTGAGCTTTCCTTTGAGTTTTCTCCTATGATCATGAGACAGCCATTCAATTCCATTTTAATTCCTTTATTTTCCTCCATTAGTGACTATTTAGAATCTCTGGGGCAGTGTTGAATAACGGTAATGGTAGCAGGAACTCTAAAGCATTCCTAGTCTGGGGGGAGAGATTCGCTAAGTATAATGTCCTCTATGTGCTTTCTATCAGATTAAGGAAGTTCTCTTCAATTCCTAGTTTCCTAAATAAGTGTTTTTTAAAACATGAGTAGATATCAAATTTCATCAAGTGCTTCTCTCCATGTTGATGTGATCATATTGTTTTTCTCCTTTAATCTACTAAAATGATCAGTTATAAGTAATTTTTGAATGTCAAATCCACCATGTACTACTGAAATTAAAAAAGCATCCTTTTTATATGTCACTGGGTTGGGATTGCTGTATTTTACTTAGGCTTCTTGCATTTGTATTTGTAAAGAGATTGGCCTATGTTTGATCTTTCTTGCAATGTCTTTTTCCTGGCATCATAAAAATAGTTGGAATTGTTTGGAATCAGTCTTGGAATTTTCTTTCTGTGAGCCCTTTATTCTTTTAGGTCAGTTTTGGTGCACTGAGTTTTTCTAGGAATTTTTAAAGTTTAAATTTATACTCATAAATTCTTCAAATAACCTTTTATGATTTTTTGATGTCTTTTATGATGTTCCCCTTGTACATTTCTCACTCTTGATCAACTTTTCTTTAGGGTGGGGGAGCATATTCATTATTTCTTGCTGCATAAAAAAATTACTCTTAAACTCAGTGGCCTATGGCAATAGACATTCACTACCTTGCACAGGTTCTGGGGGATTCTGGAAAGGAACAGCTGGTGATTCTGGCCCAGGTGTCCCATGAGGTCCCATTGCAATGTCACCTGACACTGCAGTCAGTGCAGGCTTGACCAAGGCCAGAGGACTATTTCTCCTTTGCCATGCCCCTCTGCCATGCCACCCTGCCTTAGAGCCAGCTGACTATGGACTGAAACCTCTACAAACTGTGAGCCAAAATAAACCTTTCCTCCTTTAACTCTAGGTGTTGCGTATTTTATCTCGGCAACCAAAAAAGTAACTAAAACACCTGTCTTCACAGTTAGCATGGACTTACAGCACTTACAGCACGGTCTCTAGGAAGTTGAACATCTTATCTACTGTTTGGCTTTCAAGAAGAAAAATAGAAACCACATCTGTTGTTAAGTGCATACATGTTTATAATGGTTCTGTGTTTCTGATGGATTGATTGACCCCTTTATCATTACAAGATTCTGTTTTACTTTCTCATTGCTGGGACAAAATATCCAACACTTACAAGATAAAGGAGGAAAGGTTTATTACAGCTCACAGTTTGTAGAGGTTTTAGTCCATGGTCAGCTGGGTCCAAGGCAGGATGGCATGGCAGAGGGACATCACAGAGGAGAAATAGTCCATGGCAAGCAGAGGGAAGGCAGCAAGCAGTGAAGTAGTGAAGCAGCAAGTGACAGGCAACTACCCTCTTTCTGTCTTTATCCAGGATATGCACCCTCAGGGTGGATAGCACTCACACCCAGGATGGGGCAGCCTTAATCCTAGCATCACAGCATGAATCAATCCCAGCAACACATCCTTGATTCCAGTACCACACACCCCAGATCCAGCCACCTCTGAAAAGCCCTACCTATGACCGCATGAGGCTTTGGGGAGACATCTAGATATAAGCCATAACTGTCTGCCATTTTACTATTTGTTTTTGTTTGTTTACTTATTTCCTTATTCCTCCCATCTTGCCTGGTCTTTGTGTTAAATTAATAATCTCACCATTGTAATTCACTGTTGTTTCCCTTGCTGTTCAGGTACAGATGGTTTCCCTCCCTGCCAGCTGGGTATGTTTCAAAGCAGAGGACTGGAGATTTTAATGACAGGCCTGTGCCCATGTGGGTGGTTCTGAGCTGCTCTTTCTTGTGGAATCATGGCAGCTTTGAGCAGTTTAGGTGGGAGGAAACGAAATTTCAAACTCTCCTCATTTTCTTCTCCAAGATCAGGAGGGAGCACGTCTGAAAACCCCAAAATGAGAAGGGACTTGATCAAACCAGCAAGAAAGTTAAGGGCACAACTCAGACAAACAGACAGGGCTCCTGACCTTTCTTAAAATTGCAGTGCAGTAGTCTTTCCATTTGCGTTCTTCAGCTTTTCATCATTGTAACAAACACCCGACACAATCAACTTGTAAAGAGAGAACATTTTTATTTTGGCTCATGGTTTTGGAGGTTCCACGCCACAATTATTGACTCATTTGCCTTGGGCCTCTCGTGTGGCAGGCAGCACATTGTGATGAGGAACAATTTGGTGGCACAAAATTGCTTACCTCATGGCTGGGATGCAAAAGATAGCGAGATGGAGAGACTGGGATTCCATGGTTCTCTTCCAGGTGTGCTCCCAGTTGCCAGAAGTCTTCCCACTCTGCCCCAGCATTTAAAAGACTCCAAAAGCACCAGACTGGAGGCAAGCCTTTAACTTGTTCCAGATCCACACTAAAGCACCCTGGCGTAACAGTGCTTCCAAAACTATGCTTGCATACCAGTCATGGGCTTCAGAGGATGGGTGGACTTTCTCCTACTTCTTTACTTTGTACCAGAGCTGATGCTGCAGCCTCAGTTTCTCAGGCTCTACACCAGCTGGCTTCCAGTACTACCAAACCAATGACAAAGAGTGATGGGTGACTGGAGGTCAGGACCTGTGGAGAGGTCAGGGGATATCTGATGCCTCCACTGACTCAGCTGGTCCTTACCACCCATTTCCAGGTCCCCCCAGACTGCTGCCTGGGCCCAGAAGCACCCTCCACCATGCCCCTCGAATACAAGTGACTGTGGTTTCCACAGCTTCGGATTTCTGGGTTGTTGAACCGTTGGTCTCACAGGGCTTCCATTCAATAAATGTAACCAATTTCCTGTGTTAAATTCATCCAACAGTATCCTGACATAGATGTACTATTCAGTTGAACATCTAGAAAAAAAAAACTATCACACACACACACACACACACAGAGACCTCACTCAGATACACACACACATTTTGTTGACAGATTCAGGAGATGCACAGGTTTCCCAAAGCCCTCTAATTCACCGACTAGGATGATATACTGTGGTTCCCACCTTGCTTGAGTGAGTTTTACTTTGCTTTTGAAAAGTAATAACTTACATTGCTGAGTAAGCTGTTCTCACTCATGTCGTCCCCTGTTGACACCAGCAGCTCTGGCTTCTGATCTGGCTGGTCACCCCACAGAGCCAGCCTGTGTCATGGAGGTAGATTCATCCATGCTGGGTGGAAACTGTAGGTGCAACCTTGCCCAGTGTGCCTCTCACATCAGGCACTTGGGCCAGAGCACAGGAATGTTGCCAGGTATCATTTTGTCCTGAATGCTACCAGCAAAATATCCCTGAAAAAGCACCATATTTCAAAGTCACTCTCTATTTTCAGTGAGACAACACTAGGACCTGAGTCATAAGACTCTTGACCAACTTAAAGGTGCAGCTTTTTACTTTATCTAGGGACAAATGTTCACATTTCTGACACCAGTTCTTGTTGAGGTCCAAGCCATCCCTGTCCCCTCTGCCTTTCTGTTTGGGAGTTTTAAGATCCCCTGTCCCCAGAAGAGTGGTCTTTAGTGTAGGCTGCTAGCATGGCTGAAGGAACCTGTGTTCTTATATCATAGGAACATATTTTTAGGGTACCATACTAATATTCTTTGCATCCCTCCTAGAAGTTTTTTCCTGGCCATCATTCTACCACCAATATCCAGGGAAATGGGGCAAATGCCTCCTGTGGAAGTGTATGCTTTGGGGCTTTCTCTAGGAGGCAGGAAAAGGAGAGTGGTTGGTTTTCCATCATGTAGCTCTGAAGACCAAGGAAAGAGGTGATGTAGCTCAGGTTTGAAGGCAGTCTGGGGACAGAATTCCTTTTATTGATACAATCAAGCTGTTTCTCTGAAAGTCTTCAACTGATTGGCTGAGAGCTACCCACACTATGGAGGATGATCTGCTCCACCCAAAGCCCACTGGTTTAAATGTCCATCTTTTCTAAACAATTTTTTCACAGCAATATTCAAACCAGTGTTTGAACAAATATCTGGATACTATGATCAGCTAAAGTCATATTTAAATTAACTTTCATGCTTGCTCTGAGCCACCATGGTGAGGCCAGGGACCACACGGGGTGTTAATGATAGACATCCATGGACATCCTCCTACACACTCTATCATGAAGACCCAGGAGGTAAGGAAGTACTTTTAGAACATAACCTGAAAGGAAGACTCTAGAACATTCTGGAAAAGATCTGGGACACTGAGCTCTAAAATGGGCTTCCTGATCCCAGCCTGGCTGAACATTGCTAGGTCATCTTGCAATGCTTGGTGGCAGGTCTGATGCTAGTCCATGTGACACTTCTGTGAGAATTAGAAGAAAGGATTCTTGTGGTTGATGAATCAGAAAATGACCATCCTGGATGTACACGTTGGCGGATGATGTCTCTTCTGTACAGACAATGGGGAAAATGCATTCACGGTGTCCTACAGAGAGGGTAGCCCAGCCTGGGTGTGAAGCTGAGCAGGCGGATTGGGTGCCAGCCCTCCTCACAGCTGGTCTCCTCTGTGAGGTGCACTGGGCAGAGCTGACCATAGTCACACACAGCAGCCCTGGGTAGCAGGGAGAAAAGGACACGTAGGGACAGCCTGGTCCCCCAGCCTGCCAGTGTCAGAGATGGCAACCAAGTCCCCCAGAGGGACAGGGCTGAGTGCTGGGTTCACCACCGCCTTTCCCAGGAGGACACCATGATCCCTGGCCATTGCACATGAGGCACGAGACCAGCCAGAGCCGAGCATGGGGCAGCTTGAGGGGCAGGTCTGGTCTGGATCAGGATTGTTGACTGAATGAAGACTGGGACAGAGAGCTTGGGGGAACACAGCCTTTGAGAGAGGGTGATGCCCTCAGGTGCCACTGTCTCTGGGAGCTTTCCTAATACCTCCTGTGTCCTGGGACCCTGAGAGAACAAAGCAGTCGCCCCACCCCCACCTCCGCAGGGCCTGTGTGGTGGAGAAGCTGACTCAGAAGCAGATCCTACTGTACTTCCTCCAAAATAAGATCTAACCAAAACTAAGCCCTAGCATGATTTTTCAAGATTGCTCATAAGCCCTACCCCCAAAATAAGCCCAGTTGAACTCATCAGCCAGACAGATACATTTAGTACGTCCATTGCAACACACGACAAATGTACTGAATTATAAAATAATAATACTATAATTAAATGTAAACCAATAATATTATTGGCATTAATACTTGAAATAAATGATAACATAAATTATAATTAAGTATTTGTAAATACCCAGTCAGGAGCCTTTGGATGACAGGTAAATGCCTATGTAAACAAATGAACTCAAGACTTACTGCTGAATGACCAATCGGAGTACAGACACAAGGCATGAATAACACATGCACTGATAACGAATGGATGTGGTTGTGTCTAAGATGAATCTTCATAATTCAATATGCTGTGTGTTGTAACAGATGTACTTAATGCGCTCATGTGAAATAAAGAAACGTTTTCTGAATTTTGGTGCCCGCAGTTTTTCATTGCTTTTGTGTGGACCATCATTCTTAACTGCCGTCATTTTTGTTGCCACTCCTGTCTCATAAGTTTTTAATTAACATTTGATTTAATGGGAACTTGGAGAAGCCCAGCTTGGAAAAGCTCATGACTTGGGTGAAGAATTCATGAGATAAAATCACTGACAGCTGTGTTGCCAATGCACTATGAGCAGACTACACGGACAAGCACACATTTAAGGAGAGCTCTGTTGCTAAACGTATGAAATTGGGTCCAGTGACTCTACAGGAAATGGGGCTGCAAGAAATTCAGGTTGGAATTCGGGGTTTGGAAAGTAATGACAATGTTCCAAAAGAAGATGATATGACTGTATTTGAGTAAATGTAGATTTTTGTACATGAAAAAATAAGCCATCCCCCGAAAATAAGTCCCACTGCATCTTTTGGAGCAAAAATTAAAATAAGACTTGGTCTTATTTTTGGAAAAACATGTTATAGCTCTACTGAGGTTTGCCTCCCTCAGGTTCTTGCATTGAAACTTAATCCCCACTGTGAGGCAGAAAGGGTGGGGGGGATAATGGTGTTTGGAGGCAGGGCTTCTGGCAGTGACTAGGATTAGATAAAGTCCTGAGGCTGGCAGCCCTGATTGAGTTCTTTTGGCTTCATAAGAAGGAGAGAGACCCGGAAAGACCCACACACCCGTTCCCTGTCTCACTATGCGCCCTGTGCTTTTGCGGGACCCTTCCAGCAAGAAGCAGCTTGACACACGGGGCCCCTGGGAAGCTGAACCTCCAGGGCCACCAGCCAAAGTAAATCTGAGTGAGCCAGGGCTAATGCGCTCAGGCCAAGCACAGGACAGTGTGGTGTCTGTGTCCTGTGCCATCCCATAGCAATTAGCATAGCCGATTAGCTGCATGCTGGTCGTTTACTTTCTCTGTCTGCACCAGGCTTGCTGAGCCATTGGAATTTCCAATCTTCCATGCTCCAAGCAAACAGATCGAACTGTTTTGACAGATTGGAAATTTTGTTGCAGATTCTTGATGACTTCTGGTGTCCAGATCAATTTACAGCCTTGTTTGTTCAGCTGTCAGAATCCCATTCAATTTTCCTGAGCGAGATATTCAGAGTCTGATGCCTTCCATCTGTAGGGATGGTCCCCGAAAGATGGATTTGAGGTCTGATGTCCCGGGCCATGGTTTCAACTGTGAGGTCTCAGATTTTTGCTCAAAGAACAAGCAATGAGCTCTCTCTCTCTCTCTCTCTCTCTCTCTCTCTCTCTCTCTCTCTTTCTGTCTCTTTTTCCTTGCCTCCCCCTTCCTCTCCCTTTCCTCATTTATATTTATATAAATACCACACACGCATCAGTTGTGACCATATTGAGAAATCTCTAACAATACAGTTTTCGCTCAGAAACTGATCAGTAATGAAGACCCCTGCCCCAGAGCTGTTAGCTTGGGCTGCTATAGGGAAAGATCATAGGGTGAAGGACACCCTGTGGGCAGATGATCTCCCTGCATCTGTCCATGTCCCAGTTCTCCACGGTCACTCACACAATGGTCTCCCTTCTCCGGGCTTCACTTCCATGGCTTCAGTGACCTGAGTCAGCTGGTGCCATCATAGTAAACAACCCTCCTGCAGTCAGTTCCTGGTCTCCCACCTCACCACACCAGATCAGCAGGTCATCTCACTTCACCACAAGAAGGGTGAGCACAGTTCAAGGAGGTATATATAGAGAGAAATATAAGTTTTATTAGAGTATACTGTTATATCTTTCTTTTGTTATTAGTTCAAATGATTATTCTTTTACTGTGCCTCCTTTATAAGTTAAGTCTTGTGATAGGTATGTATGTACAGACATTCCTCTTTTAATAACTGAATTATGTTCCTAAGTCATTAAATGAATCAGTTGCTAAATGAGGAAATGTATGTAGTATGTACATTACAAAATTCAGAACAAAGAAATGGTCAAAGGAAACTCCAGCTTGATGACTTTGCTTTAATTTGCATAACTATTATATTCTGCACTGTGCTGTATAACAGAACATAAAACTGCAGTACTGTACAGGACAGTCAGCAGAAATTACAGTACTGTACAGTAGAACAGGCCACCATAAGGCCACACTGCCACTCACATTCCCATGTCCTAAATCCAAATATTGGTCATAAGTCCAAACAGTCAGTAAACAAGTAGAGCATTGAATGAGGAATATCTGTGTAAGAAAAAATGTAGCATACATACAGTATGCTACATTCTAGGTTCTAGGAATCCAATGTGAGTTTTGGAGTGAATCCTCCACGTGGATAAGGGGGGACAACTGTACATACTTTCTGAATTTCTTCACCAGTAACTTGGGAAAACAGTAATAGAAACCATATAGGGTTGCTGTGAAGATTAAAGGAAATATCACATGTAAAAGTTCTTTGATCTGTACTTGAAACATAGTAAATGTTAAAAGAATGTTCAGTTCTGAAAGTTCCTAAAAAAAAAACAAAAACAAAAAAAACCATGATTCTCTTCCTTCACCTTCCTCTTTCTCTTTTAAGTCTACAGTGTTACCTACCAGAAATACAGTGTAGACCACAAATGGAATTTTACATTTTCTGGCTATATTTTTAAAAGTAAAAAGAAATAGGTAAGATTAATTTTAATAATGTGTTTTATGTAAAGTGACGTGTAGAATGTATGAACATTTCAACATGCAACCAATGTAAGCATTGTTAAGCAGATACCTTACATTCTGTTTTTGCACTTAACAGTGCATCTTGGTTAGCATCGGCCACTTAAGGCTAGTGGATGGGATGTTGGCAGCACTGGTATAGATTTTTTGGAGCTTGTGATGTCCCTGGAACTTTCACAGGTCCTGCCTTGGTTCCCAGCCTCTTCTGTCCCAGATTCTTGCACCTGAAGTCCTGGAGGCCCCACCTGAGGTTCAGGTTCAGTAGCCCCTGAGCCAGTCTGAGAATGGGAGGGTCAGCAGTCTCACGAGGAGGACATGGGCACTTGGAGTCAAACCACATTCTCCAGCCCCAGCCCCAAGGGGCACCTGAATTACTTGCCACTTCCCATCCTGTCTCCTGAGCTTCCTTTGGGCTCCTCAACCCAAAGGCTGGAGACCTCACCGTGAGCACAGTTCTCTGATGGCCCTCAAGCCCAGGCCTCTTCTTTGTTCCACAGACAGACTTGTGCTCCCAGAAGTTCTTCTCAGAAGACCCCTGCCCCTCTGAACAGAGCCTTGCCTTGCTTGCCTGTCTTGAGCCAAGCCCTTGCTAGGAGCCTGACTCCAGTGGCTGGCCCTCCACCCTGCAACAGACCTGGGACAGCCACCTGTCTTCTTGGCCAGGACTACTTTCCACACTGAGGACTCATCCTTAGCAGAACCCACTCTGGCCATGTCTGGATGTAAGGAACCCACAGAGCTTGATGGTATGGGCCCACCCAGAGCTGGTGATCACCATTCCTTCACAATCTGGAATTCTCCATCCAATGGCTGGACTCGGCTCCCAGGCCCGCTGGAGCCTCTTCCCCCTGGCCACCTCCTGGGGGAGTGAGTGCTCCTGGGCCCAGGGCTGGCTGAGGGGTAGCTGTTGGTGAGAATGTGGTTGAAGCTCAAGATACTTGATCTGTCTGTTCACACATGTAACTCAAGGACCTGGCAGAGAAGAGCAGAGCCTAAGCAGGGAAAGAGGGTGGTAGTTGAGGCCAGCTCTCCTGCAACATCCATGTTCAGTGTAGAACTCCAAGAAATCCAAGAATTTCACATCTGAACTTGACCCTCTGGGTGTACCGGAAAGTCTGCTTGTCAAGGTGGGGGCCTGAAAATACTCTATTTAGCAGTTTGTTAGCTGGCTTTTCAAGTGTTTAGTATATTGGCACAAGGCAAGTGGCTCTCCATTTGTGCTCTTCTTCTGGGATTCAAGATAGTGCTGGGCTGCTCCTGGCTCCTGAAGACCGCGTCTTCCTGTTTCGACCCTTGAGACCCATCCCACGATGGAAATCTAGTATTGTCTGTGCCATGGAGGCTGTGCCATTATGACCCTATGCTCTTGGTGGACATTAGAGATTGTGCTAGCCTGTTCAATCCATGGGCTGGTTTCTGCTCAGGTTACTCCCTTAGCTCAGGTTCCTCCCTTAGCTCAGGTTCCTAGAGGGAAGGCCACCCATGCCCCTCTCTGAGATGGTTGGGAAGTGAGTCAGATAATTAGTGTTCACTGGGTAACTATGATGCAGGACTTGAAGAAAAACACATTTTTCTTAGCCTTGGGCATTCTCCCCTCCTCAGATCACCCCCTGCCCCATAGCTGTACCTCCTTGTTCTAATATAGATAAAATTGGCAACTATGACCTGTAAACAAAGTTCATGACACTCTGTTCTCACAAATTCATAAGGCTCTGTCTCCTTTCAAGGCTAAATTATTAACTGCTTTTAATTGCTCTGTCTTGTTTTACTCACCACCATCCCAACCGCCTGGCCTTTGTGTGCTGGGTGACAGGGAAACATCACAACTCTCAAGTGTTAAAGGAGATGGGGTCAAGAGCTTCCCTCTGGAGCAACCATCAAGGCAGGAAGTGCTTCTCCTGCAACAGCCCATACTGCCCATGTCTTATTTTCTGTAATCAGGTCTGGGAACCAAGAGAGAAATAAGGTGCTATCCTAGCTCCTAATGAATTCAGTTTAGTGGGTGGCAGTGTGTGAAATAATTCCTGTCCACTGCAGTAAGTACTGTGCTAAAACTTGTTTAAAATTCAGAGGAAATTTTGTGGGTAACACACTAAAGATAAAGCTTGAACTGTGAATTTTCCAAATAATAATGCATATTAGGATTCTCTGGGTTGCTAGAAATAGAAACCTTGAGCCAGTGTAAGCCAAAGAGTCACTGTGTTATACTAAGACTGTAGAGGAATTATGCAAACCAGGAGCACCATGAATCCCAGGTGACAATATGGTCTCACAGAACACCTAAACCAGTATAAAATCCCAGCCATCTTTCTTATGAATTCTTTTCAGTTTCATACTTTTCTGTCACTGTTGTCCAACTGTTGTCCAGCTTTGTTTTTCAGTTTGCTTGAAGAAAACTTGATTTCTAATAATGCATGTTAGCTACTTTTCTCTCATTGCTAAGACAAAATACCTGACATCCAAAATTAGAGGGGAAGGGGTTTATTTGGCTTAGTTCATAGAGGTTTCAGTCTATAATCAGCTGGTTACAAGACAGGGTGGCAGAGGCATCTCAGAGAAGAAACAACATGTCATGCATAAGGTAGCAAAGCAAACAAGAGAGTGTAAGAGCATTTTTCTGCCCCTTTTATTCTATTCATACTACCAGGATTAGGGTTGTGCTAAACCACTCACATGTAGTGGTTTAGTAATCACACACCCTTAATTCCAGCATCACACACTCTAGATTCAGCACCTCAGAAAAATAGCCCCACCTCATTTACATGAAGCTTTGGGGGACATCTAAACACAAGCCATAGCATAATTTTTCAGAATATTTCAGAATAGAGCACCCAGACACTGAGCAGCCAGGGTGATATTTCAATTTTGTAACACAAATTTGAAAGATTTCAAAAGGGACTTTGACTCTACCTGAATCAGATACAGCTTGAGGCAGGTAGCCAGAAGTTGGGGGTATGTCATGGAAACATGACTCCTTTTATGTAAACATTAAAAGTGGAGGAGAGCAAACTCCTGCCTCCCCATATCAGAACTATTTCCAGAAGACGATAAAAGGTAGGTGAATCAACAGATGTTCACTACATTCCACCCCTTAACCAATACATGCACACACAAGGGAGTTCACACATGTGCAGATACATGTAGATTTCCTTCTGTACTACTGCATTTTGGCAAAATATATAATTATATGTCCTTCAGTTGACTCAGATTTCTATTGACATTCATAAAAGGCTTTGTTCCACAAAGCTACATATGTTCTATGATACTCTCTACCAGTTATTAGGATTATTTTGGACTGGAGCTTGTCTGTCTCATCTTGTACAATGAAGGCTCCAAGAAGTAACTGAAATATTTGACAATCCTGCAATACTACCATGGAGTCAAGTCCTGAGAAGATGGACCAAACACTTTATCAACTGTGTCTCACTGCATAGCAAAGATTGCCTTCTTTCCAGACAAGGATGGAAAGATGAGCATGTCTTCTTTTGCTCTCCTCACTGCACTCATTTTCTCTGATATCTTGGTAACTGAAAATCTCCGTTTCTAGCAGCACTTCTTCATTAGTTAGGTTTCATGTGGTCAACAATAACAGAAGTGGTCCATGGATAACTTTAAAAAGACATTGCTAATAGGAGAAACTAGGTCATGACATCCCATCCAAGGGAGAGCAGCCTTGCCTGGAGATAGGCAGGGACCAGTGTGAGCACAGGGATCATGGCTGGTGTCATCCATGACCTTCACTCCAAGACAGCTCAGGTAACAACTCTCTGGCCCCAGGTCTCAAGGTTCAAGGTTTAAACTTCTGGCTTGATTATCCAAGCCCTGGCCTGAGTCACTTGCCTACCTGGTGGCCAAGCCAGGGTAGCAGAGTCACATAGCACAGACACGGGAGAGAGGGTCAGACAGAGCCCCTGGTGATGGGCATTGTGTTGAGCCAGGCAGCAACTCCATGGGGTCTACATGGGCCCAAGTTAGACGAGCTTCAGGTATTATTGTTATTTTTCTCACAAATGTTTATAAGAAATTGTTTGGCATTTCCCTTCCCTTTTAGAACTATAATGTGTTTATAAAGTATATAGGTATAATTTGCTCTATCCTTTTTTTGTTTTGGTACCAGGGATTGAACTCAGGACCTTGCACTTGCGAGGAAGGCGCCAGAACCACTGAGCTAAATCCCAGGCCCAATTTGCTCTATTCTTAAATAGACGTCCCAAATCACTTCCAGTTTCTTTTAAACTTCTCCACTCCCTGATTGATCTGTCTGTTCACAGGATATTTTTGAGTAATTTTTGCAAGAACGGTGTCTGAATGGTGTGACCTATGGCCATATGTTTTATTTATGATGTTTCATTCATTGCCTTCTAGTATTAAAAATTTAATCTGGTTAGAGGTCTCTTCCCCAAAGGAACAGCTCTACAAAAACCCTATTATCTTTTGGAGTTTCGTGTTGTAAAAGAAAAGCCGGAGTCAGCTGATTTTCCTTTTGGTAGGAAACATATTTCTTTCTGTCTCGGTACTACTTTGACTTTTTTCATTATCTTTGCCAGTAAATTTCTTTTGTTAAGGGAGAATGAGGATAGTTAGAACAAGAATTACACTTCTCTTCCAGGACCTATGGAAAGCACCTCTGTGAGTACTAAAAATACACCCTCAAAAACTCAAACTCTAACAACAGAATGTCTTCCTAAAATATCACATGCCAAAGACTCTGACTACTTCCATTTCCCCTTGAGCCATTTATGAAAATGTGCACACACATGTAGGAGGAAGGAGGGGTGAGGATTCGTATGCAAGGCTCTCCCCCTCCCGTCCTCTGGATGGGTGCAGCACCCTGGGTACAGTGGTGGGAGCAGGAGCCAGGGCACCACCCTCCTGACTGCATGGGGCCAATACCTCTGCTCTCTGCAACCTTGGTGGCCTCGGTGTTGGTGGGCTTTCAGCTCCAGCCTGGCAAGCACATTCCTTGGCCATGCCCACTATACACATCTGCCTCACCACCACCCAAATTCAGAAGACACACCCCCTTCTGGGGAGACTTTGTTTTGATTCCTTTACTCTGAAGGCAGGGAAAAGTTAAGACACTAAAAACAGAGTTTTCAAATGCGTGTTCTGTCCCTTCACATCCCACACAAGACAATGTCCAGGTGGCATTCAGCAACAGTGGACCCCATTTCGGCCCTCTGTTAAAGGCACTGAGCATCTGGGCCAGTCATCTTTAAGTCACCTCTCTTGCAGACCCAGTGGGTTCTGACTGTCACAGCCTGGCCTCCCCACTCTACCCTATGGTCTGTGAGGCAAGAGAGACAACAGGGGCCAACACGGGACAGCTTTCCTTGGCAAGAGTCAGGTCTCTAGAGGGGAGCAGGAAGCTAACCTTGGGATGGGCTAGACAGAGCTCAGGATTCTCAAGGAATACAGCTCCAGGCCTCGCTGGACAATAGCAGCTGCAGCCACAGCTGCTTTTCTTACATCCACCTCAGGATGCTGCAGTGCTGATCAGTCCCTTGGACTCTGGCATATGGTTGGTTATTATCCATAATGCCCCTGCTGTTTGAATTTGCTTTTTATGAGTATTTTAATGAGAAGTTGGGGCGGGGGGAAGTGCATCAGGCTGAGTCTGAAGATGGATAATTTTGAAGAGTGCTCCCTGAAGGTAGTGAGCAGTGCAGGAAGTTGAACTCTCAATATCCCATAGCAACCAAGTGAGACAAGAGGGATGGCACCTTACTGTGGGTCCAGGAACTGAGACGCAGGCAGGAAAGGCTGGGGGCGGATCAAATTCTGCGGGGCACCAAGAGAGCAAATGATTTATTTGTTCAAAGATGCACCAGTGGAGTGTGAGAACTGACACTGAAATTGAAGTTGACTCAGCCGTTCACATCTGGTGTACATAAAACCAGCCCCAGTGTTGCAGTGCCCACTGCAACACAAACTCCTGAGGCAAAAGGACTTATGTTTGGCTTAATGCTCACTGCTGCTTTCTTGAAATTCATAAGAATTTTTTAGCAAGGAGCCCCAAATTTTCATTTTGCACCAGGCCCTGCAAATTGCCTAACTAGTCCTTTATACAATAGCTTGCATACCAGAAATATTTGTCTTTGATTAATATTTTATTGGCTGTGTCTACAGGTCTGTATGTACTTACACTGCTATGGAGATGAATTCATAGATGTGGGTGTGATTTCTTTGGGAGATTCCACTGTTAAGGTCTCCCCAGACCTGGAATAAAGAATGAGCAGAGAATTCTCTCCTGGCAAGCTCATGAGCACTCCACTGCCCTCTAGATGGGCTCAGTTGGCCGTTCTCCCAGAACAGTTGTCCTTCATGAGCACATTGATGAACTCAAAACGTGTTACTGCACAAATATTAAAGGAATGTATAACATAGAATTAACCCCAATTAATAATTGATTGCTTTCTTTCTTCTGTCTTATTTCTGTCCACATCCAGATAGGAAAATAAATTTTCAGAATAGAGAGTAATGTGATATTCCCCTTTCTCCCTGGGCACCTATGATAAGTATTCTTCCACCCTGCAGGATTGTTTCCATAGTTTTTATTTCTCATGGCAACCTCCTCTCCCATCAATATAATCCTATGTAATTAACTTTGGAATGGTCCTTTTATCAACATGTGTTTTCACTTATTCTTATTATTTTAACAAACCTCATAGTGAAGAACCTGGGTCATGCCTGGTGGAGACTGTGCTGGGTACACAAAGATAAAAGTATGACCTGGCTCTCTGTAAAAATTAAAACTTATAAGCATCTTTATTTCTCCTTTTCTTCCCTGTTCACTTCCAGAGGAGAAATTTCCTGGAGAGATTTTTGAGTCAAAAAAAGCCAAACATTTTAATGGTTTTCATCATATATGTCAAATTGCTTTTCAATTCATAATCCCTCTCACAATGCACAAATACACCTGCTTCACTAAATAGTGCCAACATGGAGAACACCATAAAAATCTTTTTCTAATAGGTGTAAATACAGAATTGTTCTAATTTGCATGTGGTTCTTTGAAAGCTGCCCTCCAAGTTTCAGTAACTGCTTGCCTTACTCCTAACACTATCTCCACAAAACTTTTTTCCCTTCCTGTGATGAGGTTAGGAGACACAGCCTTATTTTTTTTTTACTCAGAAAATATCATGTGAACTAGTAAACTTCTTACACCATGCAGAACCAGTCCCTTAAATAGGAATACATATTCCATCTAAAAATTGTACTTGTCCAAGATACTGGTTCCTTTCATCCCTTCCTTGAATTGGGCAGGATCACTTGAAACAGAATCTGCTGTTACAAACATCTTCACACTGTAAGACTCACTCGTGGCAAGCCCCCTTGGCATATCTAAGTGAGGGTGTAGTGGGGAATACTCTGCTCAAATCGTTCCAATGAGTAGATTCCCCACGGGACACATGGGTACAGCAGTACCACTGCCCCCGAGAGAGAGTGTGGCAACCCTAACTGACAATGGCTTTCCCCCTTTGAAGGCTGACCTGGTGGGCAGGCCAATGGTCCATGGCTCAAGCTGAGCCAATCACATTCTTGTCCCTTGACACATGGCCAGTGGCAGCCACAGGACTCCAAGCCCTTTGTAATCTGCCAGTGGGTGCTCCAGGTCCTAGACGACGACAGAGCCAATCTGTCCCAGGCCATCTGTGGGAATGGGCTGCTGACCCTCTCCTGCACTGGACCCAGGACATCTCTCCACCTGTAAGGAAGACTTGCCATTTAACAAAGTCCCCTTCTCTGTGACTTTGCTTCCCACAGGTTCAGTTACCTGCAATCAACTGCGGTCTGAAAATATATAATGGAAAACTCCAAGAAGAACCCATCCATGAGTTATGAACTGTACCATGTAAGTGACCTCATGGGCTCTCCCTCAGGTTCCTGGTACTTGAGCCCCCATGTGTCAGGGACATTCTGCCTCTCTGTACCAGATCCACTGTCTGAGAATCCCTTATTTTACTTAATGGCTTCAGTGGACAAGAGGAGTGATGCTTGATTCTGGTAATTGTTCTATTTTATTACTATACTACTGTTGCTAGTCTCTTACTTAAGTCTCTGACTTAATTAGAAATTAAACCCTACCCTACATAGATATATATGTAGGGAAAGCATCATATGAGCAGGCCTGGAGTCTTGGAACATATCCACTGAGATGGGGAGGCCACTGTTCCTAGTCATGCAGACTTTTTCTGCATCTTGTGATATTGGTTGCTCTCAACTACATACATGGATTTCCATAATTATAAAACGTCTAGTTGGGTGGTTTGGTACATGATGTCATTTGTTCAATGAATGCCTACCAGGGTCAACTCTGAGCACAGCTGCTGGAGAGGGAAGTCCCACATTCTCATGCAGGCCATCAGCCCCCCAAATGGTTTTGCTTTAAACTAGAAGTGAGAATCACACTTCACTGTGTTCCCTCATCCTGCACTGAAGCAAATCTACCCTGGCCAGAAGCTGGGGCTCAAGTAGGGTACTGGAAACTCAAAATATTTACTAGATGATCAACACCTGGGCTGGCAGCTGGCCTGCAGGAAAGGAAGATGGAAATCATTGAGCTGTTGAGCACTCTGTGGTGAGGGAGATATGTGTTTAGCAGAAGCATCAGGTTTCACACAAGTGCTCCCTGTTGGTTCCTCTTCTCTGGAGTCATCTGCTACTCTTCCATACTCTCACCTTTGAACACTATCCAGAAGTGTGAATAGCAGCTCCAGGGCCTGGATAGCTTCTCTTCCTCCAAGGCAATGTGAGGTGAGGGCTTGGTCCACTCTACAGAGGCTTTTGTGGTTACAGCCATAGCCCAACAATGGCACCCACACCACAGGGCCTTGAGTCCTCAGCATATTGGAGAGGCGACATGAATGGTTACCCCACCAGAGCTGAGGGTTGTGTGTGGAACCAGTGAGAAAGGAAAGAGGATATTCCTGGAAAGCAAAGATCTCTCATCTCAGGAACCACTTCCTTCTATCTGTGAGAAGCCAGGCTCTGCAGAAGGGTCATAGGATATGGAGGAGAGAGCTGTCTGCTGGAGGTGCACAGATGTCATGATATTTGTCTCATTTATCTCTGTCCTGACTTCCAGGCTGACTCCCTGGAGGAAGGGACTGACATGAATAAGGAGGGGATGTGTGGCCCCAGCCTCAGGAAGCCAGAGCACAGGACCAGACTCTGAGGACTTGGTGAACACACCGGCATCTCTGTCTCCTTCACAAGGTGCTCTCTCCCCTGCTGTGGCCCAACAGGATGATTGATGGGAGAGGGTCCTGGGGGCTTGGCTGAGAGGGTGGCAGAGAAGAACGGTTAGGGGAGACCACTCCTCACCTCAAGGAGGGTCCAGGAATAAGGGAACAGAGAGTGAATGACACCAGAGCAACCTGTGGCCACCAGGAAAACATCAGTGAGTGCTGAGGAAAAGTCAAGCTGTGATTCTGATTAGAGTTAAGTAGAAAGGAATAATAATAAATGGTTATGTCAGTGTGGGAAGATCATAATTTACTTATTTCTGTTTGTTTTCCCAACTGCGCCTCTTCTATCTGTGGTGTTGATTGGGGTCTTCGCACCTCCTCACTGCCCACACTGCCCTGCCCTGCTTCTCTCATCCTTCAAGACACGACACAGCCTTCCACCAATTGACAGTTTGTCCTCTGCACCCATTATAGTCACTTTCAGCTGAAAACAAACACAACTCCAGAAAATTTGACTAAAAGTAACTTTAGCTATTTAGGAGAAGATATTCCCACTCATCTGAGGCTATTCAGCACATATAAGCACTCATCCATGATTGAAACATAGATTTAGTGTGGGGACATCTAATCTCGTTTTTTTTTTTTTTTGGTTGTTGTTGTTGTTTTGTATTTTGCAAGCAGTGCTAATTTTTACGCCAGGTAATGTAGGGAAAATGAAGCATTATGATTCTACAACTTAATGAGGTTCCCTGTTACTCCTTTCATAATCTGTCACTGGTCTTGACTAATTTATTTATCCATGTCATAATAGGAAAGAGGAAATGGACCTTACTTTCCAAATGACCAAAGCCACAGTGTGTAAATGTGAGTCACAGACTAAAGTTCATTGCTCAGTCAGAATTATTAAAAACTTATTCTTGAGTGAACAGTGTGGTTAGTAGGACCTCTATTGTCCTGGAGAAAAGGAAAATGTGAAGGTTAGTTAATAGTAATGAAACTGGTTAAGGTACTAATTTTAGACGATGAGGTAGAAAGTGGTGGGGCCCTGGAGAGGATGTCAGGAAAGTAACTGAGGAAAGTTTTGTTCTCTGGACCCCTGTAAGGACACATGGCGGCTTGGCCAAGTAGACTGATGTTTCAGTAAGGGTGAAATGGGCATGTGTTAATTGTGGTTGCCTGGCAGTAGGGCTCCTCCTCACAATAAGAACACATACACACAAAAAGCAATGGGTAGTGATGTAATGGGTGCTAACTCAACCTCGGGGAGATCTACAGATGAGGAATCTGAGACACCCACATGTCCTGGTCATTGCCTCTGTGTGGCCTGGCCTGTAATCGTCACTGTGTGGACAGAGCAGAAAGGAGGAACCACTGAGTCACTCTCTTAGTGGACAAATGCTAGTAGCCCACTGCTTACTTTGCTTTCTCCTTTGCCTGTTGATCCCTAAAAGATTTGATCCTTCTTGTAGAAGAGAAATGGGATCCAACCATTTCTTGGAGCACATATGTTTACTGTTGCTTTCTCATGAAAAAAAACACTGAAGAGACTTCTGAGAATGCATACACTCACAAATATAGGAGAAAGAATACTAAAACATGGAAGATGAAAAGCAGATTAACATCTTCAAAGAAGAGAAGATATTGCACTCATGAAAGGAGAAGAGGAGAGGTGGGAATGTCAAGAGGTTAGAGAACCTAGAACACAGAAGCTATACAGGGAGAGGGATAAAGACACTCCTCAGAGGATGAAGAGTGATCCTAGGACAACAGTGATGCCCAAGGAGAGAAGAAAAACCAGCCCAGAGTCCAGACTGTCATAGAAGTTTATTTCAAGGAGTTGAAATTGATAGACTTGGGGTATCTAAATGTATTGAAAATTTTAAACAATGGAGACTGTTTTAATGATAAATAGAAAAAAAAGATAGGGGAGTTAAATATGAACTTCAACCAAGAAAATAAGCTTTTCAAGAAACAGTTATAACTATGTGATACATAGTCATAATTATGTAAACAGTAAGTACTGACTAAGCTAAATTACCATGATGTTCTACTGGACTGTGGATAGCTAGGAAGACACCTGCATGGTGAGGGCTGTGGGAACTGTGAGGAGAAAAGAGAGTTCTTTTTCATTTTCCACAGGGCAATTGTTGTAGTCAAGCCTGGAGTGGAAAAAGTGAGAGCCAATAAGTGTACTATTTAGAGAGACATAGAGAAGAGTACCAAAAACATAAACTAGTAGAATTAAAACTTGTTGCATCAGGCATGGAAGATGGTGGAGTGAGTGAGTGGAAGATTTATTTTCATTACAAGTCATGTGTCTGTTCAGTTCTTTCAATTGATGTGTAAATACAGCTGGTACTATGGTGTAGATCTAGAATGCTCCCCACCAAAAGGCTCATGTGTTCAGAGGTGGAGCTTTTAGAATGTGATTGAACTTAGAGGCACTATACTTATCAGTGGATTAATCCACTGACCGACCCATAGCTGAATGTGCTGTTGGGAGGTGGGACATTGTAAGAAGAGGTGGTTCACTGAGGGCATAATCTAGAAGGATGTATCTCCTTCCTCAGCTCCTCTTTTCTCTCTCTACTTCCTGGCTGCCATGACATGAAGAACTTCCTCAGCCAGACCCTTCTACCTTGCCCTTCCTGCCATGGAGATTGCTGATTATTGACTGAATCATCTAAAAACCATAAGTCAAAATAAATCTCTCCCACTTTAAGTTGTGGGTACTGGGTATTTTTCCCTACTGATGAGAAGTGACTATGACTAATTTTGATAGTAGAGCAGTAGGTTCATTGCAGTGACTGTATCTGATCATGTTGTCTAGAAGTTTTTGGCAGTGGTTCATGGGAAGACTTTGGAAAAGTTTGGAGATATTGTCTAGAGAAAGTCTAGAAGGCTGTAAGCTGAGCTTCGTCGGAGATTCTGCCCAGAGATCAGAAGATCAGAACAATGACAGAAATGCACAAAGTAAAGAGACAGGCTCAGGAGGTTTCAGTTGGGAACAAGGGCTCTGTTGGCAGTTGGACTAATGACAATGTGTGTTACGCTGTGGAATAAAATTTGTGTATATTTTTCCCATGTCCTAAGACTTTATGAGAAACTGAGATTAAGGGCAAGGGCTAATTAATCTAGCAGAGGAAATTTCAAAGCACCCCAGTGTTCAAGCTCTGGCATGAATATTGCTGGCTGTTATTAGCCAAATTTATAGAGAATCAGGGGAAAATATTAAAGATATGAAAATTTTCATGTCAAAAGATATGCAATTTCAGTAGAAAGAAAGTACCTATAAGCTTGAGGTCATGGAGAGTGTGGTTGCTGAAAAGATTAACATTTAAAAAAAAACAAGTACTTTACATTAGGACAATAGAAAATGTGGCTTAGGGACATCTTAGGAATCAGCAAGATCCCACACTTTGAAGGCTCAAGGGTATAAAACTGCAAAGCTTTCATTTAAAAGAGCCCTGAGTCCCTGCTGAAGAAGGGCCACTTAGGGAATTGATTCCCCAGGATTCATTTCACAGTGCTCAGCCATCATTCAGAGGCCTCTGCAGCCATGACTCAAGAGAACCCAACTACTGCTCCAGGTCAAAGTAGACCTCGTTGCCATCTATGTGGTGTTGGTTTTATGGGCATGCAAAATGTAAAGGTTGTGGGGTCAAGGAGGCTTTCAGCCAGATTTTAGGAGTTCTGGATGTGTGTGTGCCTCTGAGATGAAAGTACATTCCTGAGAAGGCAATACATGGAGCTATGAGAGAGAAGTTGAAAATGCAGTGGGGACTCCGGGAAGTTGGATATACTAGGAACCTGAATCATCTGAGGAAAGGTGAAAGCAATGAACCGCCCTGAGAGACACCATGAGGACTGCAACCAGAATGTCATAGGAGTGGGGCTGCCCCAGCCTTTTGGAGTTCATATCCCACCACAACTTTCCCTAGGTGCATGGAACATGGAACTGGAACATGGGACTACAGGATTTAATGTTTGCCATGCTGGGTTTCAGTCTTGCTCTGGTCTGATTCCTTTCTATTCCCTCTATTTCTCCCTTTTGCTATGGAAATATTCACCCTGTGCTATTGTATGTTGGCAGTGTTTAACTCCTGCTCCGCATCACAGGGGCTCACAACTAAGAGTTTGCCTTGTGTCTCAGAGGAGACCTTGGAAACTTTGAAGTTGGATTTTTCAGATAATGCTGGAACTGTTAAAACTTCTGCAACTCTAATGTAAATTACATAAAGAGATGCAAATTTACTTTGAACAAAATTTGCATAAACAGATGGACATAAGTTTTTTGGGTGCCAGGGTTGGAATCTTATGGTTTAGATCTAGAATGTCCCCCTAATTGCTCATGTGTTTAGAAGTAGGGCTTCTGGAAGGCAATTGGGTCTTAGAATCACTATATTCATCAGGTGGATCAATCCATAGTTGAATGTGCTGCTAGGAGGTGAAGTTTTGTTGGAAGAGACAGTTCATTGTGACCTGCAAGCGTGTATCTCCCTCCCCAGCTCATCCTTTCTTTCTCTGCTTCCTGGCTGGCATGATGTGAGAAGCTTTCCTCTGACAGATCCTTCCACCATGCTCTTTCTGCCTTGAAGCCAGCCAGTTATGGATTAAGTCCTCTAAAAACTGAGCCAAAGCAAACCTCAGCCTGAGAGAAATATCAGAGACTTTCTATTCTGCAGAAAGCCTATGATCTTTTATGTCACTATTCTAGTTGATTTCATTGCTGTGGAAGTTGTCAACATCATTAGGTGAATCAGATGTAGGCTATGAGAGTTGTTTCTCAGGGATGAAATCCAGGAAGACCTCTCCTGACGATCTGAAGACTCAGAAGCTTGGCCCTCAGCAGTGACTTTGTAATCTACCCATGTGGCTGGGCTAAACTGCCTTTCCAGGAATTGACTTTCTTTTATGTTTCTGGCTACAAGGAAGGTTCTGGAGCAACTAGAAGTCCCAAGGCACTTTGTACTCACATGCTTGCTGACCAGCTTGAGTTCACCTGTCATGAGAAGCAGCAGGCAGAGGTAAATTGTTCTGTCTTCTGTGTCCTAAATTTCTCAGATCCCAGGGTCAGCTGTGTTTTCCTCTCTGTGGCCCAGGGCCCCAGCTTCTTCAGAAACCCACACAAAATTAGGGACATCTGGGGTCTGTTCTCAGCCTCAGCTTGTGCCATGAAGGTGCCTTATACATGGCTATCTCTTTCTGGCTGCCCCTGCAGCTCCCTCCCAGTGGTGCAGAGAAGACTTAACTAACTCCCTAGTTACAGACTCAATGTTCACAGTCCTCCTATACCCATTCATGTTCAAGCCCTGACCTGCAGTCATCAGGTGGGGCCCTGACCTATTAGAGTTTGCAAGAGTGAATCTCTCTCTCTCTCTCTCCTTTCTCTTCCTTTGTACACACACACACAAAACAGCCATATAAGAACAAAGTAAGAAGTTGGCCATTTACAGGCCAGAAACAAAATTTTCTAGCACTTTTTTGTTTCATTTTGGTTTTTGTTTTTTGAGGCAGGGTCTCATTACATAGTCCAGGCTGGCCTTGAATTCACTATGTAGTCCAGGCTGGCCTCAAACTTGAGGCAATCCCTCTGCCTCATCCCAAGAGTGTTGGAATTACAAGTGTGTGCCACCACACCCAGATCACCAGCACTTTTTGAAAAAATTTTTATTTTATTGGTACATTTTAGGTATACAATATAATGACATTCATCATTGGAAATTTGCACCTTCACATAATCGCTCTTGGTTCCAATTTTTCCCCCTTCCCCTGCCCTCCCTTAAACCCCTCCATCCCTCCCTATTTACAAAGACTTTCTTTCCATTTTCTCATATTAATTCCATTCCCTTCTTTCCTTTCCTCTACCCCTC
>NW_004624941.1:501675-576046 GCF_000247695.1 Heterocephalus glaber | reverse complement strand
AATTACCTCTCTCGGTCCCAAAATATATCATCAGTCTGTACTAAAACAGCACAGTGTTTATGTCAGAACTGGCAGACCAAAAAAAAAAAAAAAAGAACAGGCAGATGAAACAGGCAGTTTTGTTATCAAAACAAAAGTCTACTCTCACAGGAAGGGGAACCTGAGCACAAATAAAACCACACGTGACCATGCCTTCAGCTTTTCTTGAAAATAAGAAATACCATGAACAGAGTGATAAATATCAATTCCAGCAGGTTCCTACTGCCATTGCAGACTGAATGTGGGGAGCAGGGATGGGAGAGGGTCTCTAAGGGAAAGAAGGAGAGGGTGGGAGTAGATGGAGCCCAGACAGGATCCCCTGGGTTGGAGGTGGTTCAGTGGCAGAACAACAAACTGAACAAACCAAACCAAACCAAACACCCCTAGAAAGTGAAAGCTTAACCCTCAATGCCACTATCTGAGCACAGCCCTAAGAAGAAGCAAAAAAGGAAGAAGTAAGGAAGAGTAAGAAGAAGGGGAAAGGGAAGAAGGAAGGAAGAAGGATATTTCAGTTACTTTCTTGTTGCTGGGACAAAATACTTGACACTCACAAGTTAAAGGAGAAGAAGCATATTCTGGTTCACAGTTGACAGAGGTCTCAGTCCATAGTCAGCCAGCCCCAAGGCAGGGCATCGTGGCAGATAGGCATGGCAGAGGAGAAACAGTCCCTGGCATGGCAAGCAAGAGACAGTGAGGGATTAAGTGAAGAGGAGGAGGATATATATACTTCCCACTAGGCTTCACCTCCCAACATCATCCAGAGCTATAAATCCATCAGTGGGCTAATCCAGCATCACATATCCATGATCTAGTCACCTCCCCAAAGCCCCACCTATGAGCACATAAGGCTTTGAGGAAACATCTAGATATAAACCATAGTAAGGAGAAAATCAATGATCCTACACAAATGAAAGATAAATAACTTATGTCAACACTTTTTCCCTCCTCATCTCCCACACCACATCATTGATTAAAGAAGTTGGATTTCCCAAATGGACAGAGAAGACTTGCTCAAACTGGAAATCTTGTTCACAGCGTGTCTAATTCTTTAAAAAAAGTCAAACCAACTCTTACAAAACTACTATTCTAAGTAAACAACAATAAAAAAGTGAATCATAAGATTATGGCTGGGGGATATTCTCCCACAAAACAGAATGAGCAGAATGCATCAGTACAGTTTAAACTGAATCAAATATCTTCAGAGTAGCACTTGGAAGTACTAAAAACACTGGAAAAGGTTCAAAGACTGAGAGCAGAACTGTACAAAAAAAGATAGAGGTTGGGGAGAGACAGAAAGGAGAGAGAGAGGGAGGGAGGGAGAGAGAGAGAGAGAGAATGAGAGAGAGAGAATGATCACAGGAAAGAAACTTTATAAAAAGACAAAATAATCTCCAAAATTAAAACTAAGACATAAGATGCCCAAAGGAGAATGAAATCAAATGCAATTTTAATAAGGGAATTGAAAATAGGTTAAAAAAAAAGACAAGGGAATGAAATTGAGTTAAGTTAAAGAAAGAAGCCAAGGGGGGTCAGGGACAAAGTTGTTGACATGGAAGTCGATACAGCAGACATGTAGCTTGAGTCCCTGAAGAAGAAAAAAAAGGTGATGAAACAATTCCTATTCAAAACTGCAATCTGAGAAGTTTGTGGCTGTAAAACAAATTTGCACACAGGATAAGATGACTGCACACTTTGGGAAAGTCACCAGGAATGATCAGTTCCAAGACAGAAACTCTTAAAACTGTCAGACTTCAAAGGCAAAGGAGAATATCCTCAGGGCTCCAAACAAAAAGATCAAAGTGTTTATAAGAGTAAGAAAATCTGGGAAGCAAGAGATTTCTCAAGAGGAGCAAAGACAGAGCAAGGCAAGAGTGGAGAAGTATTTTTAAGAAACTCAAAAGAAGAAAAGATGAGCAAAGCCAGGTTGTCAGGGTGCCAAGAAACGGACCAGAATGTGCAAGGGTTGAGGGAGCACCATGCATGATGTCCTCTGGAGGAAGCTATGCTCACTCCAAAGAACACAGGCAATTTCATCCAGTCAAGGTGTAGGGAAGAAGCAAATCAATCTGAAACAAAATGGAAAGAGGGAAATTATCTAAATCTGGATCTCAGAAAACCACAGGGACAGAGCCACAGTGAGAGGGGATGCAGGTTAACTTGCACTGTCACTCTAGAGAAGAAAAAGAATTACCATCAAATCCTGAATTCTTCTCAGTGGATTTGTTTGACAATAGTAGGATGGTGTAGAAACTTTAAAATGACTTTTTATGACTATTGTAGCAGTAAAGAAATTATCTTGTAGGGACTCGGGTTTCTCCTCAAGAAAGAGAAAAAGAGTGGAGAGGAAGAAGAGCACACCAAGGATTTGTATGGTGTACAGAGAAGTCTGCATCTATTTCCTAGCTCCATCTGCTCAAAGGCCCAGAAGTAATGGCTCCTGGTGGCAGTGAACACCCCCAGAGCCCAGGTCTGGCCCTCCAGCTTTTACTCCTCACAAAGCAGACCCAGGCTCCTTGGGGAAAAGATTGGCTAGGGAGAGAAAGTACAAAATGAGCCTGGAATACCTTGTTGTGTCGGAAATTAACACATGGTTAAATTCAGTGATGGGATTATGTTGAAAGGACAAAGGGGTGAACTTAAAAGAGATTCACAGATTTGGCATAAGACAAATATCAGAATAAGTAAAACATGGTCAGCTGGATAATGGCCTCCAGTGACCCCCAGTTCCCAATCTGTGAAACCTGTTGTTTAAGTGGCAAAAGGTGTTTTGAAGGTATGATGGAATTACAGATCTTGATGAGGAAGTTGTCCTGGCCTATCTGTAGGCCCCATGTGTGATCGCAGGTATCCCCGTAACAGCGAAGCAGGGGAGGAAGAAAGCACTGTAACTATTGGAGCTAAGGGTGACCATGCAGTTGGCTTTGAAATGCAGCAAGGACCCCCTGCCAGGGAATGCCAGGAAGCACTTGGCTCTAGAACCTGGAGAGGACACTAAGACAGATGTCCAACTCCAGGAAGAGCACGGTCCCATCCTCTGAACATCAACCCAGGGGATGGCCTTTGGACCTCTGACCTCCAGGACACCACAAAAACCACTGGGTGCTGTTTTAAGTCATTGAGTTTTGGGGGATTTCTTTCAGCAGATGGAGGAGATGAGTACCAATGGGAATGGCTTTTGACTCATAAGTTATAAATAAAATAGAAATCCATGAGTCCATCCTAATATCAGAAGGTAGATAGATAGATGGGTAAATGGATGAACAAGTGAATAAAGATCAGGAAGGAGAGGAGATGGGCCCTTTCTTACAGTAAAAGGTGGCTAAAAATGTGGAAAATCAGCATCCTGGAACCAACATGGGAAGGGGGATTTAGTCAATAATCATTAGTGAAGGCCAAATCTTAGTAGATGGTTCAGTGAGATCCAAGAGATATAATACCATTCAGTAACATCTTGACCAAGTGGTCAAATTTAATGTCACCAACAACAGCAGATGGACATGGTGCATTTCTGGACATGATGCCCGAGGAAGCACAGGATGGCTTTTTATAATACTCTGCCTCAGGAGGCATCAGGCAAAGCTAGCTAGAGAAAAGTGTTAAAAATAACTGGCTTCAATTTTTCAAAATTGTCCACGTCATGGAAGACAACAGAAGGTTACAGAGCCTAAGAGTAAAAGAGACTAAAGAAAAAATGGTAAGTGCATGGGTATATGATTCTGGAACTAGAGGGGAAGAGTGTTGTTAGGAATATAAGATAAAGATGAAGAATGTTGTTGGGACAAGTGAATGATTGGAATGTGGGTGCTAGATCAGACAGAATTATAGTATGAAAGTTAACATTATAGTTAATTGTCCTGTGTTGCTCTTGGCACTCCAGTCATGCAAAAGACTATCCATTTTCTTAGGAAATACACACTAAAGTAAAGGGGGGAAAAGACAGGGTGTCTATAACTTGGGAGAAAATGTTTACGGTAGATATTGGGAGTGAAAGTTCAGTGATTCATAAAAATCAATGCGAAAAATGTAGTCCAATAGAAAAATGACCATGGAATAAGTATGGTAAATGACAGAAATATATACATGAAAAGATACTCAACTCTCTTGTACTTAAAAATACAAAATTAAAACAATGAGATACCAATGTTCATGCACAAATTGGCAGAACAGAAGGAGTTTGGAAATATGAAGTATAGGCCTTAAACAGGGAATGGTAGGGCTATGACATAATGAAGGCACTCTTGAAGGACAACTTCCCTGAGACCTACAAGTGCACAAAGAGTCAGGTACCAGAGTGTTCATTGTCACGTCTGAAGGGAAAACAGGAAGGGGCATGCATCTATGTAGGAATCTGGATAGAAACTCAAGTCATTTCCCTGAGTGAAAAAACAAATTGTATGTTACATATGTAATTCAAAAGTGAACAAATACACTACTAGAAAACATAATGCAATTTTTGTGGATCTATCTACCTAACCATCTATATCTAAAATTGTATATAGAAAACAATCCTGAAGGACACACACCAAACAGGAGCTCTGGGGCGGGGAGGCTGGAGATTTCTTTGACATGACTTCTATTTTCCCTGTAGTGTTTTATTTTTTGAAAAGGGAAGTATATTTCTGTATTGCCTGTGTAATTAAGGATAACATGTGTAATTAAGAATTTCATATATGATTAAACATTAATTCAAAAATGTCAGCAGTAGTCCTGTCTTCCTAAGGCCATTTATAAATCAATTTTCTTCTCTGTCATCTAATAAACCAGCTACTGTAAGCATCGCGGATGAGCCTCACTCACTGGGTGATGGTTTCTTCTTCCATTCTGGCTTCTGTTTTTACTCTTTTCTGGAGACTCTGGGCATTTCGTTTAAATCTGTAACATTTGGAAATTAAATTGAGGTGAGGACAAAAGGAGAGTGTCTGGGATTCAGCAGCCTGGGTATATACTGTTTCCTCACTCAGATGTGTGCCCCGAGCTCTGTGTTCCTGCCTGGGAGGAGTTGGTACGGTGCAGCAACTGGGGGACTGGCATAATCCTATGGCGGGCAGCTTGGTTCTTGGGACACTGGACATGATGACATTCCTCTTCCCTATCCTGATGACGAGAAAATCTAAGTCTCAATGAGACCAGAGTCTACTTAAGCATGTGTGGGATGTCCTGTATAATTTCTGATGCAATTGTAAACCCTCCAGGGATTCTTGTCATAGCATCTTATAACAGGAGAATTCATTGTTGAGTTAAGTCACTTGGAGAGGCTTTTTGTTGTTTGCTTTCAGAGGGAAACTGAGGTCCACAGAGAGGAAGACCACAGAACACTGTGCACAGTTGTGGGCAGTTCCTCAGGTTGCTCTTCCCTCACAACATGGCCCTGCATTTGTGTGGTGTCACATTAGTGCACTCATTTTGAAAACGGGACCCTGGAGTGAATGGAGGTAGTTTTCTGTCTTCTGTTATCATTCCTGCCTCTCAGCCCTCACAGAGGAGATAGCCCAAGGCAAGGGCGCTTCTGCTTTGGGTGCTGCCCACCAGAAATGTGGTCAGGAAGGGGTGTCAGCGGTGTGATCTGCAGCAGGAAGAGGGTCCAGTGAGAATTTGCAGGGGAAAACTAAAATAAGAAATCCTCAGTTACTGATACACTTCCCCAATCATCATGAATGTCATCTCCCCCAAAAGGATCAGGGGGAAGCTCAGGATAGGCTCTTCTATCCTTCCATCCTCACACACTCATGTCTTGCCACTGTCTTGCTCATTTTGATTGACAAATGTGTATTACAACCTGGTCCAAGTTTGATGTGACATAAAAATGTGAAGTCTTACAGCCAGGTCCAGAAGAGTCTGCACAGGTTCTCAGTGTCCACCATTGGTGCTGTCTATGACTCCATGTGGCTGGGCTGCTGTGGGCGCTCGAGTGGTGTGAAAGGGGAGTAGAGCATGTGGTCTGGGGACAGACAGTGTTCTGACATTCACAGACAGACTTACATTAGCCCACTGCTCATCTTGTTTCTGATCTCTGGAACGGTGATCATAGCAGGATCCTTGTCAGTTCTTGTGGGGTGAAGGAAAGCAGGCAGAGTAGAAAGTGAACCGGAATTCATCTTTCAGGACATTTTTTTTTTTTGGTACCAGGGATCAAACTTGGGACCTTGTGCTTGTGAGGCAGGCATCAGAACCACTGACCTAAATCTCCAGCCCCTTTCAGGACTCTTTCAGGACTCAAGCAGGAGTTCTCATGGGAGGAGGTAGCATTGCAGGTGCTCACTTTGCAGTCAGGATAGCATAGAATTAAGCAGAAGAGCTCAAGCTTAAAATCAGACCTTCAGGTTTTCATTTACATCATTTCCCAGTTGTGTTATCTTTAAGAAATTCCTATCCCTCTTTAGTTTCCTCACTTGAAGACAGGGATAAGTTCCAGTCTGATGGTGTGGTAGGGGTCCTGCTGTGGCTACTTGTAAACAGACATAGCTCAACGCAAGATGGGGGCAATGCTTACTCTGCAAGGAACAGGGATCTTGAGGCCTTATCTTCTTTTTTTGGATACCATACTTTACAAGGGTCCTTGCCCAACTTGGACAGGGAGAAAGAAAATCCCCAGATCTGCAGAAGTTGAACTGGAGTCACAGGACAGCCTATGCTGCAGTTCGAAGACTTGAGCACCAGGAATGCAAGTTCTGGTCTAGAGTCAGAGATGACCAAGCATGTGGGCTGGAGGAGCTGCCCTTAAGGAAAGGATCATCCCTTTTGCTCCAAATAGGCCTTCACCTGACTGGATGGGGCTCCCCTGTGCCGAGAAGGGGAATCTGGTTTCCTCAGTCTGCAGATTCCAGTGTTTGTCTCATCCAGGCATCCTCACAGACACACCCAGGGTGATGTTGGATGGCACATCTGTACACCTCATGGCCCATTGAGGTTGACATATGACTTAACCTTCCTAAGAACAATCCCATTTTCCCCAAGGAAAAGCTAGGAATATCTTGTCTGTCAGCCAAGGGATCTGTTCTTTGAAATGGTTATATAGCCACGATTTAGGGTCACAAATGCTAACTTAACAGAACTTTCTAGCATCCTTCTTTAGCCCATTGAGATGGGCTCCTTCAGTAGTGCATTCCCTCTCTCTAGAGCTGCCCAATCAGAAGCTAACCCATATTGTGGACAGGAGGCATTGGAGAGGACCCAGCATCACATTCAGGGCCTGGAAAACAGACTTGAGCAGAGATTCCCCCCTAGCATACCCGGGAGTCAGTGGTTCTGTGACTTTATGGAAGCTTCCTACAAATGCAGGCAGTATAATTACCTGACATCTCTCAGGACAAGACACTTAAGATAGCTCATCCAACCACAGCATCCCAGTCATTCTCTCCTGCCAGAGTGCTCACGTAACACTCTTCTCTTGCTCAACCACCATCAGGAGCTCCCATCACTAGGGAAGAACAACCAGATTTGAGCCAGGGAAGAAGCGGAAGATCTGGGGGAGGATTAACCATGAGCACTCTGTGCACATGTGATTGGGCTTAGATTTCATTTTATTATGGCTTAGGTATCATTTCCCTTAAAAAAGCTACATAATAGTGATTTAAACAATCAGTTCCAATAAAAGATGGTGTGTTAGTGTTAAGGATGAGCAAGTTTCTGTGGGAAGATGAGAGGATTTTCCAGAGTGATGCTGGCCTGTGAGTGGAGGGGGCTGTCCTAGGCAGAAGTTCATCAGGCAGGACAGCCAACCAGGGAAAATCCAAGTCCAGGGGTTGTCAGGATGACCCAGAGAAGAACAAGATAAGATGAAGCCTGGGACTAAGGGCTAACAAAAAGGCAGGCCCCTGGATGGGGACATGATGGCCAAGGCCAGGGCTCCGATGGCCAATGACAAGGGGCCTATGTTAAACTAGTGTGATCCACCTGTCCAGGAATGTGACAGAAATAAGATAATAAATAACCAGTCCCACCAAATCTCTATTCATTTCCCTCTGAGGAGTGCCTTTGTTCTGCTTGTGCTGATGATTTTAGAAAAGTTATAATTAATGGTGCTTGCAAAAGTACACTTCCAACAAGTTCTTATAGGCCTACTTCTAAGTCAAACTTTCCTGCTTATAACCCCATAGAGTGATCTCAATTTGGCCCAGGGTACCCTAAGATGTAGTGATTTTTTTTGTGTATAAAAACCCCTTGATAAAGAGTCTCTATGGCAACCAGCTTGGGCTGGTATGGTGAGCTTTTTGCTTTCACTCTCCAATAAATGCTTTTGCTCATTTCTCTTGTGTGACTCTGTGCCTTCTAATTTTTTCAGGGTTGAGAGAAGAACCTACCAGCCAGACAATAACAAAACTCATTGGCTCATCATACAAAGCCTTCTAATAATGTCCAACCTGTCCTCACAACCTGATTCCTGCTGCTTCCTGTACAGACCCTGTGCTGCCACCCAGGGTGTGCCCTGGATGTTTGAGGGCTGTATATTCTTCATCTGAAGATGTTCTTCCAGTCTCTGAGTCCCCTGGACCAGGCTGTCCTCCTCTGAGTGCCCTCACATCAGCATGTGCCACCCTGCCTGTGATTACCTGGTTCCTTGGGTCATCATGACCAACACGAGGTTAGCCCAGGCCCCATGACAGCAGGAGCTGCAGCACTTTTGGCATTGTGCTCAAATACTGACCTCAGCACCTGGTACTTGGTGACAGTCTCACGCACCCGTTACTGACATGAAGGGTCTTTCACAAATTCCTTCCATCTGCAAGCTCTTCCTTCGCTTTTCCACAGCATTTTAACCCAGCCTGTATAATGCCACCCATCCAGCTGCCCATTCATCCAACTAATAGCAAATGTTTTCTAGGAGCCAACCCTTTCCTGGAGCTGGGGCTAGATCTGGGAAGAGGAAACAGCTTTGCCTTCCAGGAGGCTCACAGGTGACACAGACAAGAGGAGAGGCGATGACTAGACTCTCATCCTAACAACCTCCTTCACCAGACAGAGGCTCTGGAGGAGAGAGGATCCCAGGTTCTTCACCTTGCATCTTTAGCACCTAACCCAGAGCAAGTAAGTTGCATGTCACTGCTGAATGAATGAATGAATGAATAAGTAAATCTAGGTAACTGGGCCATCTCTAGCCATACTATCTAGAACTGAGACAAAAGAGTTTTGGAGCTAAAAAGAACCTCAAAGTTCAGAGCCTGGTCCCTTATCTATGATTTTAATTCCTTCCAAATGTCCCTACAATTGGCTTTGTAAAGACAATCTTGAGCACATAGGCAGAGAAAAATCATAAGAAAATATGCTATTTTTTGCTGAATTTTAGATATGGTAGAGATGGAGATTTGCAAACCACATACTCCAAAAACACCAACATTCTGCCTATAGCTGGCACATCCACTGGTGTCACACATCTGCATTAGTACTAGTACAGTGGAATAAGATCCACCCTGTTACACCAGACAGTGACACCCAGAACTTCTGCTGGTGAGAGTCATCAAGCTGCAGCCCACAGCCTGCTGATTCCACACTAGTCACCCAACAGGCACAAATAAAAGAACCTGGGCAGTTCTCTGAAATTCACTGTGGTGGTATTTGTGTCTGAATTAAAATCACATTAATTGGGCATGTGTGATAATTCATTTGGGTTCCTTTGGCTTGGCTTGCTGTGCAAATTGGTACTAGATACAAGGGAAATATTTAACATAATTGAACACACATACGCCCATACAGATTCTGAGTCAGTCTTAAACCACTCTGGCAACTGTGTTATTGAGGACAAGTAATAAAAGTGCTAAACACAGGCAATTTCAGCCATGTATAAAAGCACTTGCTAGTTTTCATGGTGCTATTCAAAAGCTTGTCTCCAACAGCAGCAGCAGAGCAAGAAATGAACTTATGTGACATAATTAAATTTTCACAAGTCTTTGCCATTTTCTTACCACCTCTTGTTCGGGGATCCATGAGGCTCCACAGTAGGAGGACTTGGGAGGGCTTGAGAGGGCCGCGGGAGGTCCTGAGCCTGTGTTTTAAGTGACCAGCATGGTGAAGTGAGTGGTTGTGTTTCTGTTCCTAAGAACAAAGTCCAGTGTCAGGAATGAGGCTTTGGGAAATTCAGAGAACATCACAACACTTTTATGCCCTTGAGAACAAACTTATAAACTTGCAAACATCTGGTAAGGACATAGATTGGATCAATAGGAGCTGGGTTATCAAATAAATTAGGAAGTAAGAGATTTGTGCTAGAGCTTTGGAAACACAAACTGGTGTCAGTTATGCTGCACCCTTGTGTGATCTGTCTGTAAAAAGGAAGCAGTCACCTCTCCACGGGTCACGGGAAGAGGAGGTCATGCACCCAAGCAACTGACTCAGCCCCTGACCTTGGTGCTCAGGAAGTGGGAGCGCTCTTACTTGTGCAGTCTGTGGCAGTGGCAAGTTCAAGAGTTCAGCTTGGGCCCTTCAAAGAGGAAGCATCCCTAAGAACAGTTAAAGGAGTGAGTGATCAACTGTACTCACCACCATCCATTATGAGGGCCAGGAGAGAATGTGACAAAGTGCTTGGCTTTCTTTCTTTTGTTTTTGGTACCGGGGATCAAACTCAGGACCTTGCGCTTGTGAGTCAAGAGGCGGCATCACTGAGCTAAATCCCCAGCCCTTTCTTTTCTGTCTTTACATTAACACATTTATCAGCACAAGAGAAGGAGAGAGGAAATAAAAGAAGTGCCAGTGTCAAAGAGAATCTCTTACTGATTTTGTTCTGCAGGATGTTCTCAATGAGAATGGGAAGAGATGGTTTCTGTAGGTGTTGAGAAACAACCCCCCTCTGTACAGGAGGACAGCCATAGTGGCCTTGGGTGGCCCACCTGGCTCTCAGAGTCTGCACTTCCCCTCTGTCACTTTTATAAAAGAAGGGGCGACATGAAGAAAAGAGAGAAAAGAAGGAAAATGAAAACAGTGCTTCATTCTTGTACAATGGCCTGAGTGTGTAATGGTGAAAAGTTGGAGAGCTTTGGGTTTCAATCCAAAATTGAATCCCAGCTCAAGCCTGGTAACTGTGCAACTGGGAATATTTACTCAACCCTCCAAACTTGCAAAGTGCTATGGTTTGAGTCTAGATGTCCCCCCAAAGCCTCATGCCATCATAAGTGAGGCTTTTCAGAGGTGGTTAGAACTAGGTGTGTGATTACTAAATTAGTCCATTGACTGGTTGGGCATAATTCTGGGTGTGGATAATGGGAAAGCCTATCCTGGGTGTGAGCACTACCTTCCCTGAGCACTTGTAGCCTGGATAGAATATAAGAGACAGAAAGGGCTGCTACTGTTGCTTGCTGCTTCTTCCTTACTTCACTACTTTGCTGCTTTGCTGCCTGCTATGGACTGCCCCTCCTCTGCAATGCCCCTCTGCCATGCCACCCTGCCTTGGAGCCAGACAACTAAGAACTGAAATCTTTGCAAACTGTGAGCTAAATAAACCTTTCCTCTCTTAACTTTGGGTGTTGGGTGTTTTGTCTCAGCAATGAGAAAAGTCACTAAAACACAAAAGGTCGGTGAATAGGTGAAGGAAACTGTCTTGAGAGCTAAGTGGTTTTGGCTCAGAGCCACAGAGCACAGTAGACAGGAGGGGAAGTGCAACTCAGAAGGCAGGGTTGAAAATCCCATTTCTGCCCCTGCCTCCCTGGGGATGAAGTACTGCACCTTGGTTTCCCCTCTGCTGTTTTCATTTGGTGATGGAAGGGGTGGGTGAGTAAGAGCAAATCTGAAATTCCAGGCTCTTGAGTGAGAGTTATGGTCACTGCCTATGGACAGTCTGTTCTAGTGTGGAGGTCCACTGAGCCCCCTCCTGGTGTTCAGAGAGGCAGGGTGCCTTCCCTAGGTGTGGCTCCCTCATGGCACTGTGTCTCACACTAAGCTGGGCATCTTGGGAGAGCACAAAGGCTGTTCCCACCTTGGAAAGTCCTTCTTTGAGAGCCCTTGTCACCTACTTTGCTGCCCCCACCCTGGACTAAGTTCTGCCCCTCATTGTAACAGCTCAGAGCCCTTTTCCTCTCTACATGCATGGGAATAGTGCACTGGGTGTGTTTTCTTAGGGACTCATACTGTGAGGGTGGGATGGATGGCATTAGAGCATCCCCTTCTGTATCCCTGACTTTTAGCATAGTCCCTGACACATTGGATAGTTCAAGAAAATGTAGATGAAGGAATAAAAGGATGAACAAAGGGCACACCTTGGTAGCAAAGGAGAACTCTGAGAGCATGCAACATATTTGGGTGAACTACACTTCCTGTGCCACAATGGGCTCTCCCCCCGCTCCCGTGTGCCTCAGTTCCCCATGCCATTTAGACCTGCAGAAAGTGGTTTGCTTTGAGACCAATACTGCCTGTCTTGATGGGTTCTGGCAAGACTCTGCACCTCACCAGAGATCAGTGCCCACCCGAAGGTGCCCACAGACCCATGGTGTGCACAGCCTGAGCCTCATAGCTTTGCACACAGGGCTTTTGTCAGAGGGACTCAGGCGCGCTCACTGGTTGCCACATGGCAGGGAAGCTCCTCTGTCCCAATCTATGAAGCAAAGTGTGTGCACCTCCCCACACACCTGCACACGTTCACATACAGACACCCCCCCACAGATATGCACACATACACACACACGCTCATGCACAGCTTGTGTATACTCACAGTCACAGTCACAGTCACACTCAAAGCAGACTCACATGTAACCACTGAGCCAGGAGGGAGAGGAAATGAACGAGGCTCCTGGTCTTGCAGAGGCAGTGTCCAGCTGTCCCCTTGACTCTGGGCAGGTGAGACCCCTGGTCAGCAGCCAAGCTCTGAGACCTGGCTGTCCCACACCAGGCCTGTTCCAGCTTCACCCTTGTGCACCTCCACCCTGTCCATTCCATCTCCTAGACCTCGGGCCACTGCTGTCCCTCTTGTCCCAGCACTAAGTGGCAGATGTCCCACCCTCGAGACAAGGTGGACAGGCTGTGGGATCAGCAGATGAAAGGCTGAATCCTGCCTGGCCACTTTCCTCTGGCTTTGGGTAGATGTGGCTCAACTTTCTCTGACCCTGGTCCCCTCTTCTATGCACCATTCCTGTCTCAGAGGAAAGGACCTTCAGTTACCACCCTTTCCTGGATCACCTTCGCTCGGCTGTCCTCTTCCTTCCCACAGGGCTGGTACTGTGGTTGCCCCCTCAGGACAGAAGGGTGAGGGGCCCCTCACCTTCCCCAGATGACTGCTCTGATGTGGGGCTATCTTCTCTCCAGGCCTCAGTTTACCATCTATAAAATGAGAGTGTAAAAGTGTGCTGCATTTTTGCACAGCTGTGTTCAGTTCTTATCCTGCCCCTAGGGCCCTTTCTCCCAGAACACTGGGCCTGGGTCCTCTGCAGCCAACCAGCCCTGGCACATGGAGGGTCTCCTCTCAGTCCTCAGGCCTTGGGCCTGAGCTGGAAATTCGGGCACTTCCGTAGCACTTCCCTTCTGTGCCTTCGGGCTGGCCCCAATCTGGACTGACCTGGGCTCCCACTGCCTGTCTACTCTGCTGTTTTTGGTCTATGACCCTGGGAGCCGAATGGCTGGTTGTTCCTCATCCATACTCCAGGGGAGACAGAGAGGCCAGGAAATGCCAAGCAGAGGAGGAGAGAGGTGCAGCAGGACAGAGGCTGGGGAGCAGACTGGAGCACACAGGATGTCTGCCCTCAAGGTGGGCACCACCACATCCGGCCCCACTCTGCCATCTTCCAACTCCCATCTCTCCGAAAAGAGTAACTCTTATAAAATACACTTTTAGAGATGTCTTCTGTCTATAGATAACAATACAATAATATGATCCCTGACCCTCTTTGTTTTTAATACAAACAATAGTATAGTAGGACTCAGTATCTGCAGCTGGATCGCTTGGCAATGTGTCTGATAAAACTCTCAAGTGGTGCACAAATGTAAGCAATGACTGTCATAATGTTAGAATATTTTAGTAATGTCAAATGGTAATTATGAAGATTAAATTAATTTTTTCTTAGGACTTGTAGAGAGAATGACTTTGATACAATACAGCTTGGATGCTTTAATGAAAAAAATGCTACTTATTTCACATTTCTCTAAATTTAATTTAAACACTCCCTTGGCTGTAAAGAACTGATCGCAGACACATCCTCACACCCAGGATGTGCCAGGATGAGGACCAAGCAGCTGCCTCCTTACCCGATCCTGGTGGCCACGCCTTCCAGGTACTGCACCTTCCTGACTCTTCCATGGCTCCCTTACTTCCTGCTGTCCTTGAAAACCCTTGGACCCTAGGAAAATCAATTCATTTCCTCTTTTCTACATTTTAATTTTCATGACTAATTGACCCTAAGAACACAATGCTGGTCCACATATGGATTTAGCAAAGGAAACATCTAGGTTTGCAAGTGTCGAGTCATATCTAAGGAGCCTGAGGTCTCTTTGGAACCTCAAGCCTGCTGGTCTCCAGCCTCAAGGCCTTTGAAGGACGAAGAGGATGATGACTTAGAACACACTCTGAGGGCGTAGGAATTTGCATTTGCAGCAACTCCCCAGGTCAGTAAGGGTTGGGTTTGAGGTTAAGGTTAGGGTTGGGTTTGGGTTGGAGTTGGGCTTAGGGTTAAGCTTTGGGTTTGGTTGGGATTGGGGTTAGAGTTTGGTTTGGGATTGGGCTGAAATTTGAGTTGAGCTTGAGGTTAAGGTTTGGGTTTGAGTTTGGGTTGCATTGGGATTGGGGTTGGGGTTGGGGAGATGGCAGGTCCTTAGCTGTTGGAAGTGTCACCGCTGCCCTTGGGCAGACCTGGCCTGAAAATGTCCCTGCAGAGGGCAAAGCACCCCCAGAGGGCCATGACCTCCTGAAATTCCCAGGCCAGCGTGATGAGCTGAGGCCTCTGCTTTCTCCACACACTGCTCAGCCTCTTCGCTTTGCTTTGCCCCTCTCTCCATGCTGCGATGCCCATGGCAGCCCTGGGAATCTCCTGTTAGCAGATTTCAGTCCCTTGGAGAATCCAGCCTGAGACACTGCTTCCAAACTAACTGCTTAGCCTGCTGACTACAGAGAAAGCTCCACAAACAGCAATGTAAAGGTGGCTTCTAGACTGTGTGCACTGTGTTTATGCAAAGGTCCATTATATTTATTTTTTTAAATTGTGTTTTACGCTATTTCATATAACACATATAAGATGTTTCAGGTAATTTGCAATTTATTTATAGATTTTCTTAGTTCACTGAGTATTCCAAGTCCACATTAATAACATTCTTTTCATGGTAGGCAACATTTCTTTTAAGCACTAACATGTACTGGTTTTCACCTTTAAAACAAATATTAAGCAATATCCATTCATTCTTTCCACAAATATTCATTGAAAGGCTTGGGATTTAATTCTATTCTAGGTGTTAAAGATGTAGCCCTTATGGAGATTCTATTTTAGAATAAAAGATGGAGTACAAATTGCAAGTTTTATAGATGAAGCAAGACTAGTAAAGATGTAGACAGTGTCTGGGCAGGGAACAGTTTTGGGGAGGTGGTTGGGGACAGCCTCTCTGAAGGTGGCATGATGACAACATTCATCCTGGTTCAGCAGACAGTGAGTGTGGCAGCCCTGAGGGTCAAGCAGGGGCCCATGGGCCCCAGGAAGGTGAGGTAACAGGGGAGGAGGTTGGGGACCTGGCTGGGTCCTGAAGATGCTACTCTAGTGTCACAGGGCACCACTGGGGGTGAGGGAGCAGATGCCAATGGAGTACACTGGTCTCTGTGGCTTCTGAAAATGAACTGCAGGGTAAAGGAAAAGCAGAGACCCAAAGGAGAGGATTATTATCATAGTCCAGGTGAAACCATGGTGGCTTGAAGGAGGGTTGTGACAGCCGAGACACTGGAAGGGTCTCATTCAGAATATTTCTGTGAAGCAAGGCAGTGAAACAAGTGACAGACTGGATGGGAGGAATGAGGAAAGAGGACACACAGATGCCTCTCGGGTTCTGAGCTGCACTGGGGGCAGTGACCTAATCAGGAAAGGAAGATAGAGAGCAAATTTGGAGAATGACTCTAGATTTCCAGCTCTGGCATTAAATGTGAGGCATCTGTTAGCTGTCCCGAGGACATGTCCATTGGGCATTTGGCTATGGATGCTGGAGGTCAGGAAAAATCAACAATGAAGATTAATCAGCATTAAATGATCCTTTGAGCCAGTGTGGTATAAAGCACTAGCTTAGGAAACCAGGGAGTCAGAAAACAAAGAGCTCAGGATTAAGCCAGAGCATGGAAAAGGGTAGAGAGAAAAGGAGGAGCAGAGGAAGGCTGAAGGGAGGAAAAGAACAAGAGTAAGAGAGAAGCCACAGAGGAAGGAAGGAAGACTGGAATGGGAGGCAGGTGGGGGAGGAGTGGTGCAGCTCCTGCACTTGGAGGAAGTGGAACAGAGAAGGGACCACTGGGTCTGGCCAGAGGGACATCACTGTGCACTGTGGGAAGAGCAGTTTCAGGTTGCTTATGGGATCCACTGGAGCAGTTTGAGGAGAGAAGAAGGCTGGGAAGCAGAGAGAATGCAAATAGCTAATTGTGTTACACAAAGTTTAGGGAGGTTGTTGCTGCTATTGTTGTACTTCTAGGGTGGAAATTACCAGAACATGTTGGCTTAAATGAGCATCACCCAGAAGAGAAAGAGAAATTGTTAGTGAAGGAAGGGAGGGAGAGAGCAAAGAAGGAAGAGGAGGGGTGGAGGAGGAAGAGAAGAGGGAGAAGGACGAATAAGAAAAAAAGAAGAAGAGGAAGAAGGGGAGAAGAGGAGCGAGAATGAGAATATGATGGCAGCATCAAAGTCCCTAAATAAAAACAAGGGCTAAGATTCAGAGATTCAGTGAAGGGAGTTAGTCTGTGATAGGAACTAGAAAATCCCTGCCTTCGTAATGGAGGAAAAAAGCAATGAATATGGGGATACAGGTTCAAAACTAATATACATAATTATTAACTAAACTCCATAGTTCATTTGCTTTCTTTAGTGTTTATCTAATGTTCCTTTTCTGATCCAGGATCCCATCCATGATACCACTAGTCATCATGTCTCTTTGGCTTCTTTCCTGGAGCAGTTTCTCAGACCTTACTTCCTAATTTTGATGATGTTGACAGTTTTGAAGTGTACAGGTCATGTACTTGGCATATTGCTCCACTGTAGAAATTTGCCTGATATCTTTCTCATAATAAAACTGAGGTTATGAGTCATTAAAACAAAGACTCAAAGGTAAAGTGACATCCTCGTTGCAGAATTTTAGGTTCCTCTGTCTTTTCCTAGCTTGATAGTTCATGTGTTTTTTTTCTTGCTCAGTGATATTTCACTGTATGCATGTACCACAGTTTGCTTTTCCACTCTAAACTACTGAAGAATTCCTAGATTGCTTTTAGTTTGCAATAAGTATAAGTAATGTTGCTGATTTTTATGCACACGTAAGTTTTCAATGCAGTTAAGTAAATACCTAAATAGTATGAGTGCTGGATCAGATGTTAGGACTATGTTTCCCTTTGTAAAAGACTGCCAAACTGTCTTCCAAAGTGGCTGTGTGTTTTGCATTCCTGCCAGCAATAGATGAGGTCTTGTTGCTCCGCATCCTTGCCATCCTTTGGTACTGTCAGTGGTGTTGTATGCAGTGATGTCTTATTGTGGGTTTAACTTGAAGTTTCCTGATGATAAGTAATGATGAACACCTTTTCATGGGCTAATTTCCCATCTAAATACCTTCCTTGGTGAGTTGTTATACAATGCTTCTCATAGCATTGTTCTTTGTAAAAGCTCCAATTTCTAAAGTACTCACATGCCTGTAAACAGAATACATAAAGACAAATATTTTGTACTGAGGAATACAACACAGCGATAACAGACAGCAAACTACAACTATTGCATAACATGTGTGGTCTTGCAAACACACTGTTGACAGAAACATACTCAAAAAGTGCATAGAGTATGAATGCATTTAAATAAGCTTCAAGAAAAGTTACAAGTAATAAGGTGCAAGTGGTAATATGATCTGAAAAGGTAATATCACTTTAAAATGCAAGACTTTATGGTGGAAGAGTTCTGGTTCTCTCAGTGGCTGACCTGGTTGTTTCAAATACCTATTCATGCAGAACAAGGTGCTCTTGTGTGGTGTAGGGGAACCGCACACAAGGGTGAGCACCAGTAGGGGGAGCACTGAGGACAATCTCAGGTGTTACAAAAGCATTACTTCAAATCATTATAGCAAAACTGCTGAAACCTGGAGACAAATGGACATGTGAAAAGCAGCCAGAGAAAAAGAAATAATACACTCAAAAGTGCAACAATAAGGCATAATCAATGGAATACAGAAGACAGTAGAACAATACCATCAAAATGCATGAAAATTAAAATACATGTTACGGCAACCTAGAAACCTGACAAAAAGTCTTTCATAACATGAAAACAAACACATTTTTAGACAAGCAAACCTAAGGGAGTTCATCTTAAGATAAATGTTAAAAAACATTCTTTAGGCAGAAAGAAAGAACCCCAAATGGAAGTTTGGAGATACAGGAAAGGGTGAAGAGCTGTGGAAATGGTAAATGTACAGGTAATCTAAATTATTTATCCTGTAAAGCTATATCATAATGTTTTGAGTAAAGAAATATTAACAAGAACAGAAGCGTAAGAACTAGGAGGTGGTAAGTGGAATTAAAGTGTTTTAAGGGCCAGGAGATTTAGCTCAGTGGTTCTGCTGCCTGCGTCGCAAGCACAAGGTCCTGAGTTCGATCCCTGAACCAAAAAAAAAAAAAAAAAAGGTGTTTTAAGATCCTTGCATTGTCAGACAAGTGGTAAATGTACTAACTTATGTTAGACGATAAAGACAAGAGGGTCTGTTAAAGGTCAAGTATGCATATCAGACTATCACTAAAATAATGAATTTTTTTAAATGGATAATTATCAAGCTAATTGGGTTGTAATGCCCCATAATATAAAAGGCTTATTCCAAAGAAAGAAACAGACAATGGACAGACGTACAAAAAAACAAACAGCAAATAGCAGATATAAGCCCAAATTTATAAGTACTTACATTAAAAGTAGTTAGAATAAATATATCACTATTTTAAAAGGAATTTCAGACTAGATTTTAAAAAGAATGTCTGCTTTCAGGTACTATAAAAAACATCTTTAATATAAGAAAAAAATATTGAAAGTCAAGAGATGGAAAAAAGATATATCTTACAAACACTAAAGGAAAGTAGACATAACTGGACCAAAATAGACGAAGTGAATTTTGAGAAAATGAACTCGAGTAGGGATAAGACAAATATTTCGCAGCAAACAAGAAGTCAAACCACTAAAAACGTTGTTACAGTTTCAAAGTTTTATGTACTTAATGACACATAGCCTTAGAGTGCATAAAAAATGAACAAAAATAAAACTTAAAAAATAATAAAATTCACAGTAATAGGAGAAGGTTTTATCACGTCTGTTTCATCAGTTCTTAAAATAAGAAGACAAGGCAAAAACAGACAGGAACCAGAAGATTTGAAGAGATTATTGCACTTTTGTCAGTTTTTGCTTCGGGTGTTGTGAAGACTGGGAATCAGTACATTTAAGATCCTTATGAATTCTTGAAGCATTGGAGCACTTATTCTTTTATCATTATGAAATATTCTTCTTTGTGTTTGGTGATAGTCTTTGCCCAAAAGTTTTCTTTGTCTGATTTTTATTTTATTTTATTTTATTTTTTCCAGTACCGGGGATCAAACTCAAGGCCTTGTGCTTGCCAGGCAGATGCCATGCCACTGAGCTATGTCCCAGACCTGAAGATTATGTCTGATTTTTAATATGGACATTTTCACTCACCTGTGACTAGTATCTACAGGTATATCTTTTCCCATATTTTTTATTTTAACCTACATCTTTAGATTTAAAATGTATTTCCTGTAGACACAACAGAGATGAGTCTTACTTTTTTGTTTTTTGTTCAGTTAGATTATCTCTGCCTTTTGATTGTTGAGATTACATTATTTACATTTGATATCACCATCGATATGTTAGCATTAAGTCTTGTTATTTTCTTTGTTCCACGTGTTCTTTGTTAATTTTCCTCTTTGCTTATCTTCTTTGGCTCAATTAGTTATTTTTCTATTTCATATTACCTCTTTTATTGGATTATTGGATATATTTCTTTCCTTTATATTATTTTCTCTCAAGTCTACAGTAAACACATTTAATTTACTACTGAATATCTTCCAATAGTTAAATATCACTTCATAAAAAAATGGAAGCACCCTACAAATAGATACTTCTATTTCTTGCCACCAGAAATTTGTGCTGCTTTTATTACACAGTTCACTTGCACATTTTACAGATCCCATAATGCATTGTTATTTTTTCCTTAAAAAGGAAATATCTTAGGGACATCTGCTTCTGACCAACCTGGAGGAAAAAGTTACAGATTTTCCTTCCCACATGTAACAACCCCAAACAACTAGACAGTATGCTTAAAACAATAGTTTTCAATATACAGGAGTCAGGCAAACAAGGAGTGATCTTTGAGGTACAGCAAATAGGTGAGACCCAAGTCTGTCTGTCTCTAGGCCACAGCACACAGGGAGATGCTGGGGCCAGCAGACCTTTGAGTTAAGAGACTTAATGAGAGTCCCCAGGAGCCCAGGTCTTTCAAACCCTTGGACGTGGTCCCTGAGCAGTGCGGTAGGGAAAGGCCCATCTACAGGGACCGGGAAGAACAGCATCCAGTTCTGAGCAGAGCCAGGAGTAGTGCCTGTTCCTACAAAAAGACTGGAAATTTTTTTTTTCCAGTACTGGGGATCGAACTCAGGACCTTGGGCTTTCCAGGCAGGTGCCAGCACTACTGAGCTAAATCCCCTGCCCCTGGAACTTATTTTTTAAAAATTATTTAAAGTAACTTGTGGATCAAAGAAAAAATCAAAAGGAAAATTTAAGAGTATTTGAACTGAGAAAGAATGAAAACACAACATAAAAAAATTTGTAGGCTGCTCCAAAAGCAATATTTAGAGACAAAATTATAGCACTAAAATACCTATGTCAAAATAAGAAAGGTTTCACAAATGACTTCAGCTTCTAACTTTAGCAAAAAAAATCCGGAAGAGTAAATCAATGTGAAGTAAACAATAAAGGAAATAAAGGAAAACCAGTGGAAATTAATGAAATAGAAAAACAATACAATCAATATAACTAAATGCTGGTTTGTTAAAGAAGGTAAAGTTGAAAAATCTCTAGTCAGAGTGATTAGCAAAAAGAGAGAAGCAATGAGAGAGGTGACACCGTTACAGATTATGTTATTAAAAGCAACATGAGAAAATAATACGAATAGCTTTAAATCCTTGGACATATTTATAGTAGCTGATTAAAAGTATTTGTGACTGTTATTTCCATAATCTCATTCATTTTGAGTTTGTATACATTGAACCTTTTTTTTTACTATGAGTCCCATGTTTCTGCTCACATTTTCCTGCTGCTTTATAAATCCAAGGATTTTTTTTGTTACGTGTTTGACATTGTCAGTGTTATGTTATTCAGTACCTAGACTGTCCCCATCTCCTTTAAGGAGCATCCCCTTTGCTTTGGCAGGCAACTAAGTGACAGTCAAGCTGCTTGTCTTCTTTGGAAGCCTGTTCCAGAAGATGTGTTAGCACAGTTCTAGAGTGGTCTTTCTCTAGGATTACCTTAGCCCTGATGCTAGGGTATGGCCCTTCTGGACACTCCTGGCTCAGTGAGATGATCCTACTTCGGCCAGCCAGACTCTGAACATCTCTCTGTCTCTGAGCTCTGAGACTTGTCTCCTTGGAGGTGCTCAGCAGTGGCTCTCCAAACAGCCTTGCTGATTGGCCCTGCAGTGTGGACTATTTGCTCATCTGAAGGCTGGGGGAGGAAGGGACCAGACTGGCTGAGTCTGCAGAGCAGTGGAACTTCTGCTGCAGTGTAGCTCATTCTCCTGGTGCTCTCCCCTGTTCAGCTGCCTGCATGTTCACAAGCTTGGTCCAGCCTCTCTGCTCAGTGAGGCTATGGTGCTCTGCAGACCCCTCTTTGTCTCCAGCCACTGTGCCACTGACTGCAGGGTCTGAAAGCAGTTATTTCATTTAGTACATATATTTCACCTAGTTTTCTGAATTCTACCTGTGGGAGAGCAAGTCTGGTGACAGTTTCTCTGTCATGGCTGGAAGCAGATGTTGACTCTTTTGTATTATGTAGTCATATTTATCAAAGCTTTCTTTATAATTGCCTTGATGTCATACCTAGAAAAGGCCTTTTCATTTACTTATATTTGCTGTCAGCACCTTAATGATTTCATATTTTAAGTGTTAAATTCTTTCGCCCGTATAGGTTTTAATTTGATGAAAGGTGTAAGGCATTAGTCTAGCTTTTCACAAATGGTTAGCCAATTGTGCTAACCCAATTTACTAAATAATCTATCCTTTCCTTAGAGAAAAAAACCTCTTTTATATACCTAAATTTACATGCAATTGCGTCTATAGCTTGACAATGTTTTGTTCAAATAAATTGTCTATTGCTGAAGCAGTACAGGAAAATTACTGTGTGCCAAAATGCTAACTTAGAAATTAATTGTTAAAGCAAACTCCATAGGAAGAAAGGGTGCTAGAACCAAAACAGTGTGGGATCTGGAGGCCAGGAGCACTGGCTTGACTGTTCTGCCCCTTGCTCCTGTTCAACACTGGACAATTCTCTTGACCCTGGAGCTCTACTTTTACTAGTGGTAAAGGGGGCACTAGCTATGGTGTTCCATTCTTCCCACTTCACTCGAAACTTTGTACTCTGGCAGGACAGGACATCTTTCCTTTTGACATCTCTGTGCACTGGCTCAAACTGTTTTCTTGGTGTTAGGCAGCTTCCTGTTACTATAAAACAATTACCCAAGATAATCAACTTAAAAAGCCGAGAGGTTTATCTTGGCTCACAGTTTCAGAGATTTCACTACCTTTGTCATTTGGGCCTGTGGTGAGGCAGCAGATGTTGCTAGGAGAACACGGTGAAACTGTTCATCATGTGTTCAGGATGTAAAAGAGGGAGATTAAGAAATTGGGGTCCCCATTGCCCCTCCAGGGACACAGACCCAGAGATAACCCCTGCCTGCCAGGCCCCACATCTTCACGGCTCCATCCCTTCCCCACAGTGCCACAAACCAGCCTTCAATGGTCTCGGGAATACAGGTGGAAACCAGGGTACTCTGCTCAGAATAGCTGTCTTATTTTTCTCTCTTGTTGAACTCTTCCTCATCCTGTAAGAAATAGATACCCATGTCATCTTCTTAGATGCTTTTCTGGATTCTCCAGGTTACATAGCCCTCCTCTCTCCCAACAGCCTATGTCCACACTTCATTGTGGTACAATTATTTATTTACCTCTATGACTCTTGTTGCTGAGTTTAACCTCCCTGGATATTTAAAAAACTGTGTTTTTCTTATCATTCTCTGATCACCATCATTTGCACTTGGCAGGTTCTCGGCAGACATTGGTTGAATGAACAGGTGGATGGGTGGGTGGTATAGACACAGCCATGGCCCATCAAGTTGCCCTTGGTGATCACACCTCAGACATTTTGCCTTCTCAGCACAGTTCCTACATTCAGCTCTTCTCCCTGGTAATGGAGAAGAGATGTCAGAGCCCTTTTCTCCCTTGCAGACCCCGGGACCTTGATGCTGGGTCTCTGAACACCTATTTCGCATGTTCCCAGTAACTGTCCACTTCTTTTCCAGCAGCCACTTTGTTCCCTGCTTTCTGTGTCAGCTTTGAGTTCTTATTGCGAGGTTTTGTAACCTCTGGACATTTGCATTAAAAACTCAGGTGGGTCAGGCTCCGGTCCACTAGCCTCTGGAATTGTGGCTTTCTGGGGTAGTGCACTGGCTCCCAGCCTGGCCCTTCTGTCCCATTCTCTGGCCTCTGGGGTGACCAGCTGGCCTCATGACCTCAGAATTACAGAAAGGCTGCTAGTGTTCATTGAGCAATTATTATGAGCCAGGTGCTTTATGTATGGCTTTGCATTTAATCCTCTGAAAAGCTTATCAGATTGGGGTTATTTTTTCCGTATTATTTCTCCAGGCTGAGACCTGCTTGAGTTTAAGTAGAGGATGACAGAATCAGTAGCAAAGCTTATTTCTATCTGATCCTCAGCACCGTGCCTCTGCCACATCCTCCTGTGAACTGTCTGTCTGTTTTCTAGCATTGTTGGTACACAGCCACCACTGAGCTGAGATGTGTTGGGTTGTGCAGATTTACTTAGACCTATGCAGTGGATCCATGTGAGTGGCTCTGACTAGACTCGAAGTGAGAGGTGCCCCCACCCTCATGCTTCCAAGTCAAACGCCAGGCAAGTGCTTGGGATTTAGAATTAGTGCACTTGGGCTCACCCAAATCGGAGTTCATGTTTGAGTTGTGTTGCTTAAGGACAGACCTCAGGCAAAACTCATCTCCTTGGCTTCTCTGGCCTTCAGTTCCAATCCCTACTCATCAGGCTGAGGCCCTCTTGGTCTCTTGTACCCCAAGAGCTTCTTGCCATGGTCTGTCTCTTCACTTTTCTGGTGGGGCACACCCCTGTCTCTCAGGAACCATCTATTCAGTGGCAATAACCTTCTGTCCTGTCAACCTTATTTATCTCTAATTTTATATAAGCACTTTCTCCTTCAGAACAGGCTGAGTCCAAGAGTTGAGAAACCAGTTGTACCATCTAAGACACAAAATTCTGTGGCTCCATGCCCTCAGCTGGAAAGTGGGGAGAGTATCCATTTCTACTGAAGGTGGCTGTGATAATCAGGAAAGAGATGGCTTGGCACCCACTAGTGCTCAGCAGAGTTACCATCCTGTCTGGTCACCACTGCTCCACACGTGTGTTCACCACTGACTCACCAAGTGCCTACTGTGGTAGAGTGCATAGGCCAGTGGTACGCAGTAGCAACCTTCTCTTAGACAGTGGCATGCGTTTAACACATTTTCCACTTTTCCTCAGCCTTCCGAACACAAACCAAAGCCTCTTGGAGTCTGAAGAATTACAGTTTGTTTATGAGTGGCCAGGGAAGAACCCAGCCAGAGAAAATCCCTGCCTGCTGTGGGCCCTGAAGGAGCTGTTGTCTCCGATGATCACATCTCCAGACCAGCACAGGTCCCAGGGGGCTGCTGTCCATACCGTGGCAAGGTGGGCTCACAACAGCAATATGAACTTCGGGTCAAAGTGAAGCCACATAGGGACCCAGCTGTGAGCCAGAGGTGCCAGAAGAATGACTTCAGTCAATATCTTAAGTCAACAGCCTTGAGTCTGGAGAGAGTAACAGGAGAAAGCCAAATTGTAGGTGCAGACATCTGTGCAAAGAGTGCGTGGTATGAAGTCAGAGCTCTACTTGCTTTTTTTTCAGGAACCAGACTGAGACCCGCAGGTGGAGAAATGGTGGGGACACAAGGATCGAAGACTGTCATTCACTCCTGTGTTCACTCACTTGCTCCATGATACTTCCTAAGCATCCAGTGTGGACAGGACATTGCTTCTCTGGAGACACAGCAGGCAACAACATTCCGCCATCCAAAAGGTAACTTTGGTATTATTATTGCCCAATAAATACTGCCTAATGATGCAAAGAAATTAATAAACAAAAAGGTTGACTTAGAAAAGAAATATATAGGTCACTTGTACATTGCTAATTGTAACAATGAACTTTAATAAGAAAGCAGCAAGATGCTAATTTGGCCAGGCTGAGACATCCAAATCAAACAGCATTGGTCCAGAGAAAAATGAGTTAGGATAGGCTCCCTCCTTGGGACTTTTGAAATTATGCAAGAATCATTAAAATGTAGAACGTGGCTGGGAGTAACCAGCATGAAAATACCATGTACATTTCTTCTATTACTCAGTGACTTATTAGGCATAATTTATTAAGTGCTTTCCTTGAAAAATGAAAGGAAACAGTATTTGCAATTAACCATACTTGCACTGCTGATTCCTAACAATAATTTTATGTACAGGATTTAATGAATCTTTCAGGAATTTGCATAATCTGCTATGAGCCAAAGCCAATTTTAAGACAGCAAAGACAGTGTTTACAAGAGCCACGTTCCAATGGTGGAAATGCCAGAAACTCAGCATCTTGCTGTTCTCAGGTCCTACCTTATTTTTCACATGATATAGTATCACTTCTCTGTAAAGTCACGTGGACCTTGTCCCTTTGCTTTCCATCACAAAGACTGACGAAAATATAAACTAAATCCACGTACAGAGAAAGCTCAATAATTCAGGCTTACAGTGGAGAAAGCCAGTGGGAACTACTAAAGCCTGACATTTAGAGCCCTAGGAGATGGTGTATACTTTTCAAAAAAGTACATCTGATAATGTGAAGTAACTTAACCAAGTATTGACTTTTGCTAGTCCTTGGGGGGGGTAAATTAATGATAGATTAAAATGCCTCACCATAGCATATTGCATATTGATTTGTCCTCTTTGGGAGAATAAACATTTTTTCCCTACAAGATAACTTCCACATTATTTCTTAATTCACTTTTTTCAGAGCACTTAACATTCAATCTAGATCCAGTCCAGCTAAATGCAAACTTTGAATCCTTGAGTCTGAATTTATATTTTACTGCAAAACTAAAAAGCATTCTTATGCCCACTGTTGGATAGTTACCCTGACATTCTCCGAGATCTTGTCAGAGATTTCTTTCTGTGTTTAGATGTCAAGATATTAATTGCTTTTTTCAATGTGCTGTGACTCATGCTTAAAGTAATTACTTTTCCTTAATGACTCAAGCAGGGAAGCCGGTGACATTTGTAAATGGTAGAAGGGATAAAAGGAGCCGACATGCTCTCTTTTCACCATCTTCCTCCTCCATGCTGTGATCTCATCTGTGAGAAAGGTGCTGAGATGACTTCCTTTGTCAGCTCTACCCACTGCTTCCAAGGTGAGGACACCCAAGTGCCTCTGGGAGGAAATTACACTGAGGGAGGCTGTGCTTAGTGAAAGGAAAAGACTGGACCACTGGAGAGAATAAAGAGCCCCAAAACCTAATAAATGCCACTGATTAGTGGATAATCAAATATGAAACAAACGTCTTCATCTCCTGCTTCACGTCATGTACAAATACGAATTTCAGCAGGAGTACAGATCTACAAAAAGTAAAACAGAACTTCTAGAAGAAAACTTGGAGCATCTTCATAATTTTTCTTAAAGGTCAGATAAAGATTTCTTAAGCAGGACTAAATTGCCAATCACAATGGGAAAAATAATGAATTTCTGTATTAAAATCAAGAACTTTCATTCATCAAAAAGATATCATCAAGACAGTAAAAATATAGTTCACTGAATGGAAAAATAACATTTGTAATATATCAAAGAATTCATTTTTGTAATATATAAAAAACACACAACCCTATAGAAAACTGGATACAAACATAAACAAGCACTTCACAAAACAGGGTGTCCAAATTACCGATAAACATACAAAAAGGTAGCAAATCTCATTAGTCATCAGAGAAATGCTAATTAAACACACAATGAGATTATACTACACACTCAGCAGAATGGCTAAAATGAAAGACACTAGCAACTGCTGAATGGGATGTGGAGAAGGGAACCTCCAAGTGTACCCCGGATGACAGTATAGCTGGTGGAACCATGCTGAACAAGGTTCTGGCAGTATCCACAGAACCAAAGCACTGGCATGTCTCATGACACAAAAGCTTTACTCCTGGGCATATGAGTTACAAGAACGCTGACCAGAACACACAGCCCTAATGTAGACACCACCTAAATGTCCACTCAGTGATGAAATGGTAAGTCAGTCACGACATAATCCCAAGAAGTGACTGAAGCGGGAATGAGAGGAATACAAACACACCACAGCATGGGGATTTCTTGCCAACATTGACTTGAGTGATAAAAGACACAAAAGAGTACACGCTATCTGGTTAAATTTACATAACACTCAGAAACAGCTAAGCTAAGCTAAGCTGTCTTCTTAGAGAACAGGAGGGTGTTTTTTCTTTGCAGGATTTTTAACTGGAGGGCCTGTCTGGATGCTTAGATGTTCTGGTTTTGCTCTGGGTGCTGACTCCATGGAAGTGTTCAATGTATGTAAAAACATCAAGCTGGACACTCACTCTGTATGCATAAAACTGAACACTTACAATCTGTGCATAGAATAAAATCTTGCTGCCAGATATTTTACAGTCTCCAGTTTATTTCTGATTATATTTGGAGAGGCAGATTTTACATGATAGCTTCAAACCAACCATTTTACATTAACCAAATTTTACACAAGCCATTTGAAAAAAGATCTAAAAATGTGCTTAGTTATTGGTATTATATAACATTTATCAAGCACCAAGAGTGTGCTGAGAGCTGTACAGAACAAACGCAGAAAAGACAAGGTCCCTGCCTTTGTGGATACCCATCCCATAGGGTCTTGCACATAAAACTTCACCTTGTATTTCACACTCTTTTGTTCATAAGGCATAAATAAGGAAGTTTGTTGCATTTCTCATTGTTACTGAATAAACAGCTAATACCCTTTTCTCCAGGTGTACGAACAATCACTTGTATCTTTGCCTTTAAATACAAATTTCTGTGATACAATATACAGTATATATTGATTTGGTATTCATACAATTGATCACAATATCCTTGCAGGTTGGTTATAATATGAAGCACGTTGAATTTCAACATTCACAAATTTTATACCACTTAATAGAATCTTTTATTGTTGGCAGAGGGTTTTTTTTAAAAAACAAACAAATGAGGTGTCACTGTAAACAAAAAAACACACTGCCTAGATTCCAGTAAGGGTATCAGACTATGGCACAGACACTCAGGATAGTGATTTAACACACAGACTAAACTAGCCTTGCAGATATCAGTCATTGACTGCATGCCCCAAAATACATATGATCAGCAAGTAATGGGTGACATGAGTATGATCAGCTTCACTGTATCTCCAGGTTAAACATGGGAGAACTGGTATGAAATGTCTGAAATCTGTGAGCAGGGAAATTTTCTTTCTTTCTTTTTGGCTTTTCTGCAAGGCTGTGTTCAAAACAAATTCAGATTAGAAAAGAGGAGAAAGCAATTCTGAATTTAATCATTGGCTAAGGACATTGGACTTCAAAATAATCCCTTCAAGAATATCACCTGATTATTTTTTAAAATGCAAGAAAAACGAAATGAATTTTGATCATGTGGAGTACAAGACTTGGGCAGAAGAAATTGTACTTGATGTGACAGTGCCAAGGAGCGTGCTGCAAGATGGCCCCAGTGCAGAAGGGAGGCCACCCTCCATCACCTGGGAGCTCACTGAAGCCTACATGAGGGACAGGATAAAGACACTGGAGGAATGGACAGCTGCTCCCTTCTTGGCCAGACTCTGTCTTGCTCCACTCTGCAGACTGAGGGATGGGAGGAGCTGGGGGAGTCTGGAGCCCAAGGGAGGAAGGGTAGGGCAAACTTGGTCAAGGGAGTAAGGATCCAATTTTAAATTTTACCTTCTGTAGATCCCCAGACCCCAAGCATCTATGAGCCTTGAGAATGGCAAAGGTCCATCCTTCAACAAGGGATTCCGTGCCCACCTTACCTTTGGCCCTGTTACCTGCTCTCCCATGGCATTACCAGGTCTGGTTGTTTCCATTAGGTAGCAAGAACAGTGAGCTGAATTTTACAGTTCTACTGCACTTAGAGCAAAATGGATTTTCTCTGGCTACCTCCCAAGACATGATAAAGGCAAAGGAAAATTTTACAGTGCCCTCCTACTTCCATGCTTGAGGTGAGGCTTCGCCTCATCCCCTAGGTAACTAGGCACATGGCCCATAGGGCCCAGTAAGAATAGTTTCACCCATGGGCAGTGACAAAGCAGTTTGGTCCAGCCCCCAAGATCCTACCTGCCAGATGGAGGAGTCAGGTTGGGATCTGATAAGATTTTCCTTATTCTGGGTGAGCACATCTCTAGTGTTTTACAAATCACAGAGCAAGAGGTTGGGAACTACTATCTCTGATGCTCTGACAGCTTAATCTGTGATAAAGAGGAAAGTGGCAGGATTAGAATGTGGTGTAGAGTCTTACTGGTTGAAGTGGACGGGGGGTGGGGGGATACTCCCAAGGGTGTCAGCTAGTACCTTCTTTGGAGTGAAACAACCTTATTTAATGTGCCCAATCTAAAACAGAGCACCAAAAGACTAAAATTCTGACAACAGACAATAATATGTAGATATATTTTTTTCATTTTCAATTATAAACCCTCCATACTAAGGCTTAAGCTTCAGTCACCTAATTGAAAATCCACCATAAACATGAAAATAGATAACATGAAGACCTCTAAAATAAAGGTTCCTACAGATGACAGCATCCATTCTTTGTTTGTTAACATCGAAAAATGCACTGACTACCCCTTAATAATGGACAGTGAATTAGATACAGCAAGCTAAGCATTGTTGGGATTGTTTAGGATGATTGCTGGACTCCTATTGCTTTAAAAATTGAGATGCTTCCCAAATCCCACCTGCAGGAATTTATCATTCCATCCAAAATGACGATCCTGTCAAAATTAATGTATATCCTACTTTGCTATCAAAAGAATTTAAGGTTGCTAATTTCTGTCAATCATCTTTTCTTTAACATGTAACAAGACAAGAGATGCAGATGTTGATAAGGATTCGTTCTGTCCAGTTACTGTCTGAGCACCATTCTGCAGGTGGAAGCCAGATCACCCTAGGACGAAATTACACTGGGAAAACCTTGTTCTCCAGTTAGTTAACAGAGAAGACATAAATGAAAATTAGGTATCCAGACAGACATGTAGCTAGATAAATGGTTAAATAGATGCTATTTTTTGCACTGCTGACAAGTTTTCCAAACCGTGGAGTAGGTGTTGGGTAGTTGAGAAGACCTCAGTGCCAGTATCATATTGTTCAACAAGCTTTCAATATTTTTTTAAAGCCATTAGGAATGGCTGACACCAGTGGTGCATGAAAACTGTGGTTATAATATTGACATTTTGCCACTGTCTCTGCTCTTCAAGGCACAAGGACAAGTTCCAAACTCTTCAGAGTAAAACATCTAGTACCACTGGGAGAGAGAGTTTAGGAGTGGGGCCACATGCCAAAGCAAGAGGGGGACATCCTTAGGGGCGGCTATGACTTCTGAATATTGACCTTGCACCAGCAGCAAGCAGCTCCTGCATATCATGGGTTGGGGACCAGAAGGTCTCCAGGCCTGAATGCCTTGGCCTGTTCTGCAGAAAGAGCACAATTTGGGCCATGCTTGGCTTGGTAATCTCACTTCTTTCTCCCCTGGGCACAAGGAGGAATGTCCAGCCTGTTCCCATGAAGATCCACAATGAGGCAGACACTCTGCTGCAGTGTTGAGAGAAGGGCAAGCACGAAGTCAGCAGCCCTTGAGAAAAGTCAGCAAGAAGTCAGATCCTTGAAGGACACACACCCTATTTCTTTACCAGCAATGGCCTCAGAGCAGTAAGGAAAACAGCTCAGCCCTTGTTTTCTCATCTTCCCATCTCCCTTGGCTCTTCCAAGGAGACATGTATTAAATACCCTCTGTATAATTTATACCCCGCCACAAAACATCATCAATACGGGAAGAATGCAATTAATCTTCCCCTTTTTTTTGCTTAGTATATTTAATTTGGATTTACTGATAGTCCATTACATTCTTTTGGTAGGAAAAGATACTGCACTTCTAAAAATGCATCAAGAGTATAATTAAGTCAAAGCTAATAGGTAGGTAAATGTCTCTCTATATATGCTCTTAAGACTACCTTTAGCATTTACAGAAAAGATTCCATGATTTCATCTTTACTTCAATCATCTGTGGCCACACTGCTGCAAGCTTTTAAAACACAGAGGAAGAGGGCTGGGGATTTAGCTCAGTGGTTCCGCTGCCTGCCTCGCAAGCGCAAGGACCTGAGTTCGATCCCCGGTACCAAAAAAAAAAACCACAGAGGAAGACATGGGTCACGGTAAGCTGCACACAAGACCAGTCCATGGGCTCACGACTTCATGGTGCAGATGGGCACAACAATGACAAGGATGACAGTGCACGTAGCAGCCGCAATCAGAGCAGCTATCTTGCAGACCTTGGCTCGTCTGAATTCAGCTTCTTTCCGTTTCAGTAATGAATCATAGCCTGGAGTATAAATGTCTTCCATCCAATACTCTAAGTTGTTTGGATTTAAAGATTCTTGTGTCTAAAAGTGAAGAGAAGATGTTAGAAATATGGTGAGTACTTGAAACCAGGTCAAAGGCATTGTGACAGTCATCACTCCTGAAGCACTTAGGAGCTGTCTGCAGCTGGGAGCTGGCAGGGACTGTGTCAGAGTTGCAGCCCCAGCGGCCCTGTGCCCTCCATGGCCACCAACGACTCAGCTGCACATCATGGACCGACCTGGACCCTCCTTTACTAAAAGTGCCACGATGGTGACTTTGACATAGGAAAGCCCAAGGGTCTCCCGTCTATGAGCAAAACGGGGCTGGGACAAATAAGACTCTAAGCTTCAAGGGCAGACAACCAAAGGCAGGCTGGCCCCACTGCCAGGGAAAAAGGGAGTTGTTGTAAAACACTCTTTGCCAGCAGCCTCCCGGAACAGACCTGCTGGAAGCAAGGCCATCGTAGGACTCCAAGTCAATTCCTATTTCTCAGAAAGACTTAGGCTAAAAATCAAGGCACCTCCAAGATAAGCAGCTCAAACAAAACATAAAATATTTCAGCTTCAAACCTTTGTTGAGCAGGTCAGGCTCAGAGTCAATGTCTACAGACTCGTGGCCAAGCGTCGCCAGGCTCACCTTGGTGACCATTGTGGGTTGGGTGTAGCTCAAAGAGACAGATCCAGGGGTGCCTGTCTCCTGGGGTCCCTGAGATTAATGAACTGTCTGCAGGAGAAATATCATGTTGAACCTATATTGCTCATGATCCTTTTCCATGTTGATGGTGATAATCTACTTCCACAGAGAAAGGCAGTGTCTCATTTTATGGCAAGCATTTGATAATGTAAGTGTCACATAAAGTGACAACACATTGTACTTCCAAGTGAGGTCACCTGAATCTCCAAAACATAAACCAAATACCTATTTTGAAGATTTCTTTTGAATTGGTTAATGTTCATAAACACAAGGACACTAAAAACCACACACACACACACACAAGGATCAAAGCCAAACCCTTCACTACCACAACAACCTCAGCTGTACTAAGCTGTTGGTGAAACACTGATTCTGATGCATGTTAGGAACTTTCCACCTGCACCTTCGCTGTGCCCCAGGAGATGGACCCGTATGGTGCTTTATGGGGTCCCTGTGTGGGGTCAGGCTGGGGCATGGAGGACAGAGAGGTGGAGGCATTTACTCCCTCAGCTCCGTACCTGCTGTGCTGCAGCCTGGCTCCCACAGCTGTGGGTCTCTACAGGTCTGAGAAACAGCTCACACCCTGGGCTCTAAACACAGAGTGGCAACAGCTTCTGCCTGGGCTGGTCCCTGTGGCCCTGAGCCTGGTTCCTCCATGGGCACAGTGCCATCCTGACCAACCTCCCAGGCCCCTGTGTGTACATTCTGCTACCTTACCGCTCTATTCCTGGTCCCTGCAGACTGTGGCCTGCAGATCCCACCTGCAGACCCCTCCTCAGACTGGCTTTTCTATTTCTAAAACCTTGAAAACATAAAAAAAGAATAATATCATGTGACACGTAAAAATTATAAGACATGCAAATCTCAATTAAAAACTAAAGTTCTGTTGGAACACAGCCAGGCCCATTCATTCACAGATTGTCTATAAGTGCTTTTGCATTGCAGGGAGAGTTGAGCACCTGGGATGGAGACAGCCGACACTCTCAGGACCCCTGCTCCCAAGCTATGTGGAATGGCTGGGTACTGTAATGGAAGAAGGACACTTACTCGGGACAGGTCTTCAAGTGCAGGTGATCTGTTTGCCTTGATCCTCTGCAGGACAGGCCTGGGCAGGGGCCTGGCACCATCCCACAGTCTCACTTTGAGCAGCTCCACCAGCGCCACTCTGATATGAGAACATGTCCTTGCGCCCAACTACTCCCCCAGCCACACACACACACACACACACACACACACACACACACCACAACCGTGCACACAAGCACATAGAGCTCTACCCTTGAGGGCACTAGGGCTGGCTGCTCTCCCAGGATGAACCCACGATGGGCTGATTCTGCACCATTTTGTCTGCGTGTTGGGGGAGGTGTTACCCCACAGCACTCCCGACCTGGGACGCTGAAGGTGGAAAGGTGGAAAGAGCCTGCCTGCCTTTCTTCCCAGCCCCCGGGGCTGGCTGAGATGGTAAGCAGTGTGTACAGGAAACATCAGATGTTGTGCCTTGTTCCCTCTGCCTCAGATAGAAGGAATCAACCTCCTTTCATAGCTACTGACTTTATTACAGGCTAGGATTCTGCCTGTGAAATAAACTATTTTTAATTAGCTTTTTTTTTTTTGTAACTGCAAGCTGTAATGGTACTGCTTAGCATAGAGGTAATCTCAAGGTTTCCAGGGGTGCGGGTGGAGCCCTTCATAGCTAATTAGGCTGCCAGACACTGGAAATAAATACAGGGCCACACCTTTGCCTGCCCCTGCAAGAGGAAGCACCAATGGCGAATGCACATCTGGACAACACGGACCTCCAGATGCTCAGCTGACCTGAGATGGTGCCTGTGTCTCTGCAAAGGCTGAGAACAAGGGACTCGATGCCTCTCTATCTCCATCAGGCTCTGCTTCGAGGCAGACTTCTCCCAAAACACAAAGCCATTTCCTCAGCTGTGTAACTGGATGCTGCATCCTTCGCATTGTATGGAGTTTTACCCAAAGCTCTGTAACCTATTATTATTTTTTTATAACTGCCTCTATGCTTGCAAACATTGGTACATTAAAATCACACATATCCATACAGGCAAATCTTCCAATTCCCTGCCCCTAAACCTTAAAATGATGTTCTTCAGTCTCATTTGAGGCATCAGACTTGCTCAAGGGCATCCTGTGGCACTGGAAATACTGGGGATCCCACCAGTTGAGCTTTTGGCACCTGGGGTCCTCTCTGGCAGCCTGGAGGCTCGTGGCTGCCTGACTCCCATACAGCAAGGTGGCAGCAAGCTCAGCAAAGCTACACTGGGACCCACTTGGGGAGACCAAATCCTTGTCCACAGGAAGGTCACAGTGGCCCAAAGGACAAGTGACAGGCGACACGTGGAGATATACACACATGGAGGCTCTGACAGAGCTTCCCCTTCCTGTAGTCGCTGTCGTTTAGGGCCTGGATATAAATGCAACTGCAACCAGCTATTTGTGACATAAAGCTCTAATAACTCTTATCAAGAGAAAAATGAACCGGTGTAGAGGTGAGACTTACTATGGGATGCTCCAATGTGAGTTTAGGCTTGTCTGACCTGGGGCAAGTTACTGAGCCTCCTAGTGCCTCAGTTTTCTCATTTGTAAACTAGAGATGGTGGTGACAATCCCTGCATTGCAGGCCACTGTGCCTGGACCTGGGTGATTCCTGGGAAGAGCACCATTCCACGTTGACTGATTTTAGCACCTTTACCAGCAGTCTGGGAGCCTACTTAACTCCAGCTCTTTGGGCAGATTGCTTCAGGTCCTCACAGGGATGCTATGACATTGCCCAATAGTATGGCCCATTGCACAGGTGAGACCAGTGCTCCAGCTCACGTGGCACAGGCACCTGGGCTGGAACCCAGTGTTGCTGGAATCCCGTCCTTTCTGTCCTCCACCTGCCCCTGCGCAGACCTCTGCCCCACAGCTCGGCCACCGCAGGGAGCCTCCCCACACCAACCCCTACCGGAAGCTCTTGCCAACTGTGCCTCAAGAGCACATCTTTCTGGGCATGAACGGGTACCCTTGGTGCTCTGACCTCGCTGCCCACAAAGCCTCACCCACAGGCGGGAACAGGTGCTTCCTTTGGCTCGTGATGATGTGGAGGCTCAGGTAGATGTTTGTGGGTGGAACCAGGAGCTACCCAGCAGAATAAAAGTGTGGCCCAAACCCAGCCCTGCCTGCCCTCTAGCCACAGTGGCATTCCCAGATCTTCCAGGGATGGTTCTTACCTGGGGCTGTTCCGAATGGAAACATAATCCATAGCTTGGCTCCCACAAATATGCTTATCCCACGTGCTACATAGGGAGGGAGAGAGCAGCTTGCGTTTCATTAGGCTGTTTGGCTCAGGTCTCGTGAGCAAAGATTAGAATCTGCACTTGGTCTTAAACGTATCGTTAGCACATCAGACAGCCAACAAGTAAGTAAACAGACAAAGCAAGCATCCCCACTGCTAAAGGTTTACAAACAACTAAGCTAAGTGACAATCCCCTTGTTAAAAATTTCTGCTCTCTGATTCACTAAGGCTCAGAACTTCGTGTTGGTGTTGGTCCCTGGAGTCGAAGGGTAGGGAGTCATGGCCTAGTCTGCCCCAACTGCTACTGCGCCTGCACCTGCGGGCAGAGACAAATGCTCACCTGCAGGTCCAGGGCCGCCAGCTTGCCTTTGTCGCCGGCATTCCGCGCATACTCCTCCACTGTCCAGGAGGGTTGCCCCCGCCGTACCTCAGCCAGCTCCGTCAGCCTCATGTCTGTGTACAGGGGGTTGCTCTTCATGTGGGCCTTGAGGGACGCAGGGTAGGGGTGGGGGCTGAACACCTGCTCCACCAGGAAGCCATCCTTGGGTTGCTTGGGCAGGTGGTGCTGTGGGGGGACATCATATTGCCTGTCAGCCTGCAGAGGGAACAGAGAAGGCAAGAAGCACGGCTCTTGCAGTGCCACAGGGCAGACAGTGGCTTTTGTCACGATGCCCTGGCAACTCCAAGCTAGCAGCATTCAGTCACTCAGGAGCACACAGGAAGAGCAGCTGTGCAAGGCAAATTCTCTTCTGACTGAGACTGTACTAATCTGAGCTAAGGTTTCCACCCCAGGAGCAGGCCCTTCAATCTGACTCATTCACCCCAGCTATACTGCGGTTCGGGTGTCACCTGGCCTCAGGGTTTATAACGGGGCCTCTGATGCCTTCCCCTTCTACCTTCTGGCCCTCAGGTCTCCACACTTCACTCTTTGCAGCAAGCCCTCCCTGGCCCGCAGAGGTCAGGACCGTGCTGGTCCGTGTGACATCCTAGGACTGGTAACAGATCCCTTAACCAGCGTGTGTCACACTGAATGGTCACTACCCATTTGCCTGTCTATCTCCCTGCAAGGCTAGGAGACTCCTGAAGGCAGGGGATCATCTTGCTCGACTTTCAATGCACTGAGCAAAACACTTTCCATCACTATTCACCAAAGGCAGAGAAGACAAGACAGAAAGTTGAGTGTATGAATCAGAGAGCAGCCCAGCTGGAAAAGAATGGGAAGAAGGAAGTGTAGCCCATGTACATGTAAGGAGAAGGAGCATGAGGTCTTGAGACACACAAGCCAGAGTGTGTCACTTGTGGTGGCCCATTGTGTCCCTGGCCCATTCCTGTCCCCAGAGAGACCACGGTGCCTGCTGCTGCATTCTTCAAGGATATTGGCAGAGACACAGAACGTGAGATGAACTCAGTGAAACCCCAAGAAGAAATAGGGTACTAACTCCCTGGGAGGCCCCCGTGGACTTTATTAACCTGCACATCACCACTCCCAACTCCTGTGCAGCCCCCACTGTGCCCATGGCCACCCACAGCGGCAGCTCTGGAGTGGTGACCACCGCGCAGTGCCAAACGCAAGTCCTCCCGCTGCATCTTCTCTTGGACATCTCAGGTTGTCCCTGCAGTGATCCCCACTGCAGGTGTGGAAACTCAAGTCAGAGAGGTTAAGAGACTGACAGGTTGCATAGCTACCGAGGGGCGGGGCAGGATGCACTCGACAGGTCGTTAGTTGCTGTTCCTACGCTGAGGAGTTTATGTTTACACTCGGCAGTCAATTTATGCACACATTATGTGTGCCTTAATCCCTGTCTGTGCTGGCTCCACCTGGACAAAGAGGCCCAGGACCTAGACTGCAGAGACCAGGAAGCTTCCAGAAACTCATGGATGAAAGGAACAGAGGACTTACTTAGATCAGCAAAGAGGAGGGGGATCCACTACTTCTTTCATTTTTTTCTGGTACTGAGGATTGAACTCTGAGCCTTCACACTGAGGTGTATCCCTGGTCCTTTTTTAGTTTTGAGGCAGGGTCTCGCCAAGTCACTATGTTTCCCAGGCTGGGCTTGAAACTTGGGACCTTCCTGCCTCGGCCTCCCTGAGTTGGATCAGCCATTCTTGACGGAGGAACTGCGGACGTAGAATGGAGCCTGGCCACAACAAATGCTTGGCTGGCACCACAGACTGGGTCACAAAGTGAGTGAACAGGGCTCAGGGTGAGCAGAGTATGCTGGCTGGGGAGAAATACCTGAAATCTGCAGAGCTTTAAAGTCCAGGCTAAGAAATTTGACATTTTTTTCTACAGCAATGAAAGGAGAGCCAAGAAGGCATTGAGCACAGGGGTCCTGCACAGCTGCAGAGAGTAGAGTTAGGGAAGTGTGAACACAGTGGCCCCTGAGCTGGGAGGAAGGCAGGGAGTGAGCCCCAAGCCCCAGGGGGCTGTGTTAAGAGCCAGACAGGGTGGGGATTCAATGGAGAGGAGGCGGGAATGCAGGAGACATCACAAAGACAGAACCACAGGGTCCAGAATGTGCGTGAGAGTCCAGCACAGCATCTAGGTGTAGAGAAAGGCTAGAATAGACCCCCACCAAAGGGAGTGACAAGGAGGAACACCGGCTTTGAACACATAGAAAAGTCTGGTTTGAGACCTGCAGGAAGAGATCTGGGGCCTTCGACAAGAGGAAAATAGGGGTAGAGGCTCGGAGGGGGCCCAAACAGAGCACCACCATGGGAATCACCAGCGCAGAGGAGGCGAGAGCCAAGAGAAAAAAGCAAGGTCACAGGAGATCTTCCAGTGGAGGCACACAACTGCTGGAGTGCCCCAAATGCCACTTTTCATGTTAACATGGCCTAAGCTAGGGGCATGGACCAGAGGACAGGGACTATGCTGGGCACCTTGTCTAAGGGGCAGGCATCACCCTCTGGCCAAAGTCTGCCTCACAGTGACTGGCACAGTCCCCACAGGATGCTTTGGAGTCAGGGAAACAAATGACTTCTTCAATGTCCTCTTCTCACTGCTCCGGACCCTGAAAAACTTACATAGAACTTAGTTTTCCAAGCTTTTATTTCTTTGCATCACTGAAAGATTCAGCCTCCTGGGCTTGGAAGCCATGTCTCCCTCCCTCTCTAAAAGTCTGTCTTTGGGACCTCAGCAGCCCGAAGTCTGGCCAGTGACCTTGAAAAGCAGGGAAGGGAACAGAGGCCAGCAACAGACTAAAGCAGCCAGAAGAGGTTTGCCAGAACCCACTAGGAATGAAGAGGAGGAGCCACAGGTCCCACTAAAACGATCTTTCTTATGGCACGAGGAGGGAAAGAGGACAGCACTGATTATCTATGTGAGTGCACAGGTTCCAGAGTGAGAGGTGTGCAAAACACCGAAGCTCACACACAAAGCACAGAACATACAACTGTGAAGGGGGAAAAAAACTAAAGGGGAAAGGAAGATTGCATATTAAAAGCAAACAATTTTGCCTGACAGAATAATGAATTAGTTCCTTATTTACCTTCTCTTCTTACTAATTATCTGTCTGCTAATGAAAAAATAAAACCCATTCTTTTAAAAAGGAACATCGCCTATATAGCAAAGCTCACGAAAGGGGCAGGTCAGCATTTCCCCTGTTTACCTCCATGGGCCTCAGCAAGGATAGGAAGCAAAGCTCAGACATCCTCGCCTGCCCTGACACACCACCTTCTATGAAAATCATCCTCACTCCACCTTCCCAGTATCCCAAGTGCACTGTTGGAAGCCGAGAATCACAGTGTGTGCTCAAGTAGCTGCCTGACAGCTTGGCTTGTGTCACCCACTCTATACCAGGGGCAAAGCAGGCCAGTCTGGAAGGGGATCAGCACAGGCAGGCCAGCCCTCTCTCTGGCTTAGTGCAAAGCTCACTCACCACTTGGACGAACACCAAGGCTGTGCTCAAGCTGCACCAAATTTACAGGCACAACCCCATTACCTCTTTGGATTTCCGGTGCCAGTCCTTGGTGTCTCCCGGACCTGCATCCTTCACCTCCTCCTCACTGGGCCCCACACGGCTGGTATAGGTGATGGTGCGCCAGTCTCGGGGGGAATTGGAGATGCTGGCTATTTTGGACTCGGTGGCACTGTTCTCCTCAGTCAGGGACCTGGAGGATGGCCTGGCAAAGAGCCTTTTCTTCAGGGCCTTAACGCGCAGACTTTCACTGTTGCTGCCACTGGCATCCGAGCAGCACCACTCCACACTGGGCTCTAGCTTGGGTGTGTGGGTGCTGTCGTGGGCGCGGAATACTCTGGGGGAGGTGCTGTCATAGGATGGGGCCTCGCTGGTCAAAGAGTTCAGATCCATGTGCACATGCACCTGCTCTGGCTGCTGCATCTTCTGGTCCAGCTTGTTCAGCTTGCCAAGGACCTGAGAGATCTCCTCTCGGACACCCGACAGTGACTCAAGCTTCCTCTCGATCTCCCCAATCCTGCGCACCAGCTTGCACACACTGGTCTTCAGCTCCTGCTCTGAGTGGTGCAGGTTTTCAGGCCGGCTGCCCTCATCTGCCTTGCTGTTGCGGACCCCGCTGGTAATTCTGGTGAGGTTGTGTTCTGGGGAGCTGTCACAGTCTGATTTGTGGAGCTGAGACAGGGATCCAGTGCTGTTGTAGCAGGATGAATGTATTACCCCAGTGGAGCCACTGACGCTCATGTCATCGAGAAATCGGAAGATGTCGCTGATGTCCTCGCTGACGACCTCGGAGTCGTCATCCGAGTGCTTCCCAGCGTGTCTGTCTCCATACTTGCCCTGAGCCGCTGCGCACAGATCTTTGCATTTCTTGGGCTCCATCGCGTGCTGCTCTGTCTGGGTACCCACACTGCTGGTGTCAGAGCTGACCTGCCGGCTGGCACAGCCAATGCTCTTGTCCTTGAACTTCTTTGCTGGTTCAAACTTCTCCAGGTCAACAGGAGAAGAGAGCTCCTTGGATTTGAGCCCATTTGGCTTGGCCACATAGCCAACAGGTAGAATTTGCTGTGGATCCTTTGGCACTAAGTAAGCTGGATGCCTGTCTAGGGCTGAGAAATTAGGGGTCTGGCTGCTGGGATTTGGGTAGTGTAGCTTCTGCTCAGAGGGATTTCTGTTGAAAAAGGACCGCTCAAAGTCTGGGACCTCCTCAGTGTTCAGGCTCCAGCTCTTGACTGGCCAGGGAGTCTGCTTGCTGGGCCGCCCCAGACAGTGCCTGGCGTCCTGGGTCCCCATCACTGGAGTGGGTCCGAAGTAGGTAGAGGCTTGGAGATCATCTAAGCTCTCATGCTTCACTCGCCGCTTGTCAGGAACAGGGGAATACATAGGATTCAGGTACTGGTTGTGGTAGGGCATCTCAAAGCTGTGATTGAAGAATGGGGGCTTGTGGGGCTCCTTGTGGCCCTGGGGCTCCCCATGCTCACCCTTGTCGGCCTTGTTGCCTGGGCCAACCAAGCTGGGAGACACTGGCATGAGGTTGTGAAAGTCTTCTTTGAAAATGTTTCTTTTCTGCACGCAGGACTGGACCACAAAGGGCTCCTCGGGGGGGATGAAGGTCTCCTTGAGCCCCTGGCTGATGGGCAGGGGCTCCTGGCCTGACACTGACTCGCTCTCCAGGTTCATGGGAAAGTACGTCCTCTGCATCTCGCAGGGCTGAGGGCTGGCCACTGAGTAAGGGCCCAGGGCCTGCAGCCTGTCAAGGGAGGCGGCCCGGCTCTTCCCCTCCTTGCTGACACCCAGCAGGAAGTTGGGCTCTGAGGCAGGGACGAACTGTGGACAGTCCTTGCAGTCCCTTTTCCGGCACTTGGCAGACTGCCGGGTGGGGTAGCCACGGCTGAAGGGCCGCTCACTCAATTCACAGGTTAAGGGCTCACACTCATCCACACCACAGACCTCCGTGTCTGACCTGCACGATTCAAAGGAGGCTCCCTTCTTGCGCACCTTGGGGTGGCCCGTGGGCAGCTTCTCCTTGGCGGCACCCCCGCTCATCTGGATCAGGTTGAATATTGTCACAATATCTGCTGCCACCATGATCTTCTTTGACTGCTGGTTATTCACAGTGCACTTCATCTTGTCTTTGAATAATGTGGCTGGGAAGTTGGGATCAAGACAAGCCGTGTAGAAAAGCACGCTTCTCAGTTTAGTGAGCTGGGACAGGTCAAAGCGAGTACACAGAGATCTGCACAAGTCCTGGTAAGACACGGTGTTTTGCTTGCTGTCCAACTCCTCCAAGATCTTCACCAGGAAGAGAGATGTCTCCTGATTCACCTCCATGACTTAGGATTTGGAAAGTTAGCTGATGACGCTGAAACTTTGGGTCAGCTCTACAATGATAGTATCAAAAAGGAGGGGAAGGAAAGAGGGTTATAAATATCAGTGGAGTTTTAAATCTCGCTTGGTACACTTAAACACATGGAAAATCATGTTAATGACTAAAAATGTATTAAAGGCTTTAAAAATATAACACTTGATTTAGTAATTTTCCCCCATAATCTACCTTAAAGAAACAATTGATAACAATCAATGCATGAAGACATTCACTATAATGGGACATATAACTACGAAGAAATAAAATACTACAATAGCCAATTAATAGAGAAAACATCAATAAAACCAATGAAGTTCTACAAACATTAAAACTACACTAACGTATATTCTTTTAGCAAAATACTACTCATCCCTAAATAAGAACCAACTACCAGAACATGCAGTGACATCATGGAATCCCAAAGTGAGAGGAGCCCGAGTCCCAGGCCACGTACCACGCTGTACCATGCGGTTCTATTTTATAGAATTCTGGAAAACAGATCAACGGGTGCCAGGAGCTGGAGATGAAGGGAAAGACTAACCTACAAAGGGCTCAGAGGAATTTTCTAGAATGATAGATCTATTCTACATCTTGGTAGTGGTAGTAGTCACAAAACTATGCATTTGTCAAAACTAAGGGAACTATACACTGCAAAGTGTGAATTTTACTGTATAAAAATAATACTGTGACTTAAAAATTCCATAAAACTTTTTTTCTGACAGAAGAAAACTATAATATAATACTGTGTAAAAAATACAAAAATGAATCTGTAGATAGTAAGATTTTTAAAATTTAACATTATGTGTTATTGGAAACAACAATGAAATGTTAATAGTGTTTAAATTTAGATTTTTAAATATGGACCTTTGTCTGGACTAGGCATTCCTTTCCCCCAATATTTTAGGGTGCAAATTTTTAAACATAAAACAAGTTTGAAAAACTTTTATAGTGAATACCTATATACCCACCATTTGTCATTAACATTTTACTATATTATCACACGTCTATCCAGCTACCCATCATCAATCCATTTTATTTTTTATGTACTTCCAAGTAAATTGGAGACATCTGTATACTTCCCCCTAAATACTATCATGCATATCATTTAACCAAGTTCAATAATTGCTTAGTTTTTATTTTTATATGAAATTTGCATACAATTATATTAAGTGTGCACTGGTTCAAGTCCCAACAAATATGTAACCAACACCTGTGTAAAGATCTAAGAGTTCCCACAGACCTCAAAGTTTCCTAACGCTCTTCCCTGCTCCAGGGCGCCACAACATTACTGTCCTCAGAAGCCGTCTCAACATTCATTCCTGTTTTGCATGGCTAGTGAATTACTAATCCCAGACCAAAAAACTACTCAAAAAACCAAGGCCCAGAACCTCCTGAAGAGAACAGCAGAAACACAAACATTATGGTAAGTATGAGTCATATTTATCCAAAGTGAAGTCCAGAGTCTGTGAGTGGACACAGGTGCAGGGAAACAGATGAAGCACAGATGCATGGACAAAGATGCATGGACACAGCTGTGACACATGTGCATGAATACAGGTGTGGCCCGGGTGCATGACCACAGGTACAGACACAGATGCATGGATGCAGGTGTTGCACAGGTACACGGACACAGGTGCATGGACACAGGGGCACAGACAGGTGTGGTACAGGTACACGTGGTGATGGCCAGTCATCAGTGACCCTCCACTTGGATTTGCTGCAATGCACTGAAACTCAGAGAGGAAATGGAACAAAGAGTGATGAAGCATCAGAAAACAGGCTTTTAGGCAATGTCTGAGACCCAGTGTGGAACACGAAGCCACTGGCCAGCTGCCTCATCTGACCACACAAACACTGCTGCAGCCACAGTTTATAATGATGAAACTGTGGAACAGAGAGGGGAGTAACTGAATAACCCAGAGAGAAGGCAGCAGTTGCCCAGATCCAATCCCAGATTAGGGCCCCAAGGTCTTCTGACACTGCTGAAGGGACACCAGGCTCGTCCTCCTGCCAGAGGAGGAAAATCATCCTTTGCCAAGCGATGGAGGTGCCACAGAGATAACATGGGCTGACCTCCGGGAGCTCAGCTTTGAAAGGTGACTGCACTCTATTCAAAGAGCAAGACACCCCCACCTAAAGCATGATGTTGGCCTATTTTACATTTTCAACTTCCTTACAGACTTCAGTTCCCACTGTTGAAAACTCCACCCTCAACCACAGGCTTCTAGGGACCTCCTTTAGGCCCATGAGTTACTCCTCTGTCGGATTACGCACTGCCTCAGAGGAAAATAAACACACAGCCATGGGACTCATTATTCAGTTCTTGTTGACGTTCAGGAACTGATCCCAGGTGGAAGATCTGAGGGCCACAGGTTAAAATTATCTGCTCAATACTCGGGCCACCCCCTCACCTGCTCAGCACACAGGACCCCAGTCCATCCTGGCTCCCTATCATCTCTGGCATCCACCTCTGCACCTACTTCCTGCCTCCTCTGAAGTTCTGCAGGCTCAGCCTTACAAAACCAAAGGGATTCAGCCCCATGAAACTACAGACACCTGGCCCTAGGAAGCTTTTCCTGGGTACCAGGTATGTATATGACACTGTGCTAGGCACAGCTGGAAAGGCCAAGTGCACTGCCCTCATTGAGCTTACAGTCTCAGGGAAGAAAGCAGTCTTTAGGGTCAAGGCTGGGTGGGCCACAGTGAACAAAGGGCCTAAGCCCCTCATTTTATGGACAAAGAAACTGAGGCCCAGAGGGTAACAAGACTTTTCAAAGGTACATGTGGAAGTAGGGACAGAATTGGCTCAACAGCTGGGTCCTCTGACACCTGGGTGTCTACAGGTGTCCAAAGTGCCTGAGCTGACTGCCAAGTGTCAGGGGAGCTTAAACCATGGCCAGACCTAGGTAAGGGTGAGCTGGAGTCCAGCCGCGGGCCTAAGAAGCAGCCAGCTTTGCAGATGCCTCAAAGACTGAAGGGGCAGTGGGTGTTTGAGGTTCTGGGGGACAAAGGAGTGATCTGGGCAGAGGGCAGGGGGCCTGAAGGTACAGAGTAATGCAGCCAAGTGTGTATCTCTGGTCAGGATGGGAGAGGGAGGGGAGCTGGACAAGCAAGTAGGATTTGGTCAGGGGACTTGCTGTGGTTTGAATGGTCCCCTCTGAAATTCAGAAGTTGCCAAGTGATGGCATTGGGAGACGGGGCTCTTAAGAAGCCATTAGGCCATGAAGGCATCTCCTTCACATATGAGATTAGAAAAGAGGTTCCAAGTAGCCATTGCTCATGGCTCTTCCCCTTCCGCTATGTGAGAGTGAGACAAGAAGCCCTTACCTGATACCAGAGACTGGGTCCTTGACCTTGGACTTCTTAGCTTTTGCAACCGTGTGCAATAAATCTGATTTCTATAAATTACCCAGTCATAGGTATTCTGCTACAGCAACGCCACCAACTAAGCCAGGCAGAACACTAGACTCTGAATGGGGGCACAGCTGGATGCTGCCAGAGTAGGCCTGGGTGAAAAGGAGCAGGAACCACACTCCTGATGGTCTTCCTCCTGTGGCACCTACTCATGCCTCACCCCACACTTCAGTGTGACGACTGCTGCTCAGTCTAGTTGTTAGGCTCACGTGGATGTCCACCCATCCACAGCTGGATGTGCTTTTAACTGTTCAAGTGTTGACATCTGATGTTAATCAAAACAGTAGAACAAGAAAGATGATTTAGGGGTGTTATTTGTAGGATTGCTGTTTGAATCTTTGGACAAAAGATAAGCTCTCTGATTTTCATTTCTACCAATCCCCTTAAAGGTTTAATCTTTCCTTTTGCCACTGACAACCCAGGAAGTCGGATGACAATGAATGCTATAAACTGTGAGCTGGATTAGCAAAACTCAATTACAGTCTTACTAAAACTTTCTCATTTGCCATAATACATTGATCTTTCAAAAACTGAAACAAAGTGCAGAGATGTAATGTGGCCACAATGTTCTCACTTCACGTCCATGAAAAGCATGAGAATTTATCTCCATCATTTGTGTAATTCCTGGCTTGGTGTTGGCCTGTTTATTGTCTGGAATTGTGTTTTATTTTATTATGTTTTCCAACATTGAGGTTGCTACAGTGATTTAATGAAATTATGGATTCAGTGAAACTGTAAAAGGAAGGAATCAATCTAGGAATCTAAAATGTATGATCAGGAATTTCCACCTTCTTTGTGTTTAACACAACTGCAACTAAAAGGACATTCTGTCTCTCCCAAAGGCAGCTTCTCCTTCACAAAAATACCCGAGAGGGTGTCAAGGAGCTGAGGTGGGGCCACTCTTGTTTGCCAAGAGTTTCCTACAAAGCCTTTGACAAAGAAGCCAAGAAGTTATAAAGAAATTTCCAGATCTGGCAAGAAGGTACACTTAGAAAATGTAACCAAATTCCCTTATGAACACCTAGAAATACAGGACAAAATGTAGGGTTTTTTTTCCTTAAGATGAATAGGTGAGCTTGCAGGAGAGCAAGATAAATGCCCAGGTGCCAGAGGCAGAGCCAAGCCTGTACATTATAGAAGTCAGGAGGAAGGTGGGTATTGTGGCTGCCCTGGAGGTGGGGAGACCTCAGAGGTGAAGATGGGAGCACTGACCCCAAATAAATCTGGGGCAGTTGAAGGACTGTCCCTAGCACTGAGTTAAACATGAAATACAAAAAGAATCTAGGACTCTGGTCAGCTTCTACCTGGGCTCTATCAAAAAGTCCAAGGTTATCCTTTAGAAATGCAAAATAATGATTGTGTCTTAAAGACTTTAGGTCCCAAATTTATGTTGCCAAAGATATAGGAGCTCTTGAGCTCACAGAGTGATATAAGAATTGGTTCCATGTTGATAATGGTAGTTGAAACAAGGACAAAAAATAAAAACTCAGAGAAGACAAACCACAAGTTTAATTATATCTGTAAAAATCACATGGCTTCACAATGAGTAAAAGCCAAGAGACACAAGGAAACCAGAATTAAATGTTCAAAATCTTCTCAAAAGGAAACCACAATTGAAAAAAATATTGTAAATATATTGAAAAAAAGGTAAAAATTTAAAAATAAGAAGTCTGCACTGACACCAAAAAAATAGCATAGATTTGGAAAAGAGCTAAACAATACATTAGAAAATAAAACCAATAAAGTAAAAAACAGAATGGACAGATTCGGTAATATTTTATAATTAAGTTAAGGCAAAATTGGTAAAATGTAAGATTTAAGGGAATTTAGCAGTACATAGTACCAAAGAGATACAAAGATGAAAATAGGAAATCAGTATAAAGAGACAGAAGCCTAGATGGAGAAGTGTCAGCAAATGTGTAACAGGAATTCTAGGGTAGAGAAAAGAGAACAGCAGAAAGGTGATCATCAAAATGACAGCACTGAGGAATGTTCCAGAATTTAAAACATGAGCCTTCAAACTCAAGGAGCTGCATAAGTACCAAATAAGACATGCAAAGATGGATTCTGCATCAGACACCTGAACACATCAGATTGAAACTGAAGGATACCAGAGACACAAAGAAAACCTTATCTGAAAAAGTGAATTTTAAAATGTATTTTTCAAGAATGAAAATAAAAAGAAGTAAATAGGAATAAAATATTTAAAGTGCTACAGAACACTGACACAGTCTCTAATGACAGAGGGAGTGATGAAAGTCAAAACTTTTTATGAACTACTTTGTATTATCTGAAGATGGAAAAGATGTTAAATACATTTATATAAGCTTAAATTATGAGTAATCATTAAAAGGACAAAAAGTATAGAACTCAAAATAGGACTTCTAAATCAGTTTAGAAAAAACAAGTAAACAAATGAAACACAGACAATTAAGAGAATATAAGAAAAAGGGAAATAAAGAAGCAAAAACAAAGCAGGACTAATAAAAATCAATAAGCTGACAGACACATTTCCAAAAACATCATATCACAATAAATGTAAATAGTATAAACTTACTAGTTAAAAGACAATGACTCTCATGCTGGATTTTAAAAAATTAAAATGAAATACAGCCAAATGCTACTAACAAGATATACTTAAAAATACTATCACAGAAATATTAAATGTATAAAAATGAGATAAGACATATCAGTCAAACACAAATCATAATGAAGTTAGTATTCATTGCAGCAGAATGGATTGTGGTTAAAGATCATGGCCAGGTTCAGATTCCAGCTCTTCTATGCCCTCCATACATGACTAGACCAGGCTAATTAGTTTCTCTGTACCTCAGTTTGCTTTATAAAATGGGGCTGATGATAATAGCATCTATCTCATATGACTGAGTTCTTTTATGTAACTATGGCTGACATAGTAAGCACTGTCTTCTGTGAGCTGTAACTATTATTATTGTATTAAAAAATAAAGACTTTAAGGTAAAAGCAAGTAAAAGAACAGAGAATAACTACAAAAATGATAAAAGAAACAATTCACTGTGAAATAAAATAATTCTATATCTATGAAGACCCAATAATATATCTTTTTTTTTTCTAGTACCAGGAATTGAACTCAGGAACTTGCACTTGCTAAGCAGGCACAGTGCCACTGAGCTAAATCCTTGGCCCCCAATAATATATCTTTCAAACTACATGAAGCAAAAACTGACAAGTTTAAAAGGAGCATATTAAACTCACAATCATATTAGAGATTTTAAAAACATCGCTCACAAAAAGTGGTGGCTCAATCAAAGAAAAAAATGTTACACCTGTAGTAAAATATTAAAAGACCAATAATAATCTTTATTGACTACACATAAAGAACACTGGATCCAACAATAAAAGAGCAAAATTCTTCTTTTAAAGCAAAATATTTCACACTAACATTCTAAAGAACTAATATTATTTCTTTCAAAGTAAAACTTGGCCACACATTATGACACAAAAATATTTCAAAATACCAAAGAATTTACATCCTGTAGAGAATTCTTTAAAGAAAGCAATAAAATGCCCAAAATATCTCCTTATACACATGGAAATTTAAACACATAAGTATAAACTATATGTAGGTCAAAAAAATCATAGCAAAAATTAGACTGTAAATGTGCAATGAGAAAACATGAGGTACAGCTAAACTGTTTCTAGAGGAAGACTGATACTGATACATATGACTACTGGGAAAAAAGTTTGAAAATCAGTGAGCTAACCATTCCACTCTACAACTAGGAAAAATTTAGCATAGTAAATACAAACAAAATATATATCATAAGATAAAACAGTGAGATTGGAAATAAAGAAATATTACCATCAACAAAACCTAAAATAATTTCTTTGAAATGGCAAATATAATTGGAGAACTGCTGAAAGAATGATGAGAAGAAAAGATGCAAATAAGCAATAACAATGACAATGAAACGTGACATTTGAGGATAACTTACTACATCTCAGATAGGATTTTATGTAGTTTATAAGCATTGACCCATTTAATCTTCAAACAAACAAAAACCTGGAACTAAAAGGATTATCATTTTACGACTGAGTTCACTCCAGCACAGAGCAGGTAAGTAACTTGTCCACAGGTGAACAGGACCTGAACTACATAGACTAAGCTCAGAACTCACCTGTGTAAGCACCACGTGCTGCAGCCCTTCACAGAGATGGAGCCACAGACTCTCTAGGTAGCTTTCTGAAAGTCTGATAACACCAAGTAGTGGTAAAGATACAAGCCAATTCTTCATACACTGGAGGTGTTTAAACAACCACTTGGGAGAGCAATCTTGCAATATAGATGAGATCAAGGTAAGCAAAGGCTATGGCCCTCCAAATCCACTTTTGGTATTTATCCCATCTTAGTTACATTTATTGTTGCTGAAACAAAATACCCAATACCCACAAGTTAAGGGAGGAAAGGTTTATTTAGCTCACAGTTTGCAGAGGTTTCAGCCCATAATCAGCTGGCTCAAGGCAGGGTGGCACAGCAGACACTCTTCACAGAGGAGAAACAGTTCATAGTGAGCAGAAGGTAGCAAAGCAACAAGAGAAGACCACAGTTTTTTCTGTCCCTTATATCTTAGATGACAAAACAACTGAGCTAAATCCCCAGCCCTTCTGTCCCTTATATCTTATCCAGGCTACTTAGAGTGAGTAGCACTCACACCCTTAATCCTAGTGCCCTTGATCCTAGCATTGTACCATGAATCAATTCCAGTGTCACACAATCTACATCCAGTCACCTCTGAAAAAGCCCCATCTATGACCACATGAGGCTTTGGAGGATATCTAGACACAAGTCATAACACCCCAATAAACACACAGACCACAGGGAGGTGAAACTTATTAAGCACTTTTTATAGAAAATGAATACACCAGAGGAATTCATAAACTTAGGTTTACTCACATAATGAATATAATACAGCACTAATACAAATTAACTTATTTACAATACATTTAAGGATGAACCTCAAAAATCTAAAAATGTATAGAAAAAGAAAGTTGGAAATCAATCTCCCATATCATAGATGCAACTGGAAAAAAATAGATGGCTTGAGAATGTATACATTTAAAAGAAAGTACAAAAGCATATACAAAATTGAAATATACCAGGTATGGGAGAGTGGCTTCCAGGAGGGGTGGAGGGAAGAAGTGTGTGAGGCCTGAAATTAAGGCTCACTATTATAGAGCATCCTCAACATTCAGTGAAGTGGAGGCATTGACTGTCTAACCACAGGTCCCACTCTACTGCAGAGAAGCACTTTAGAGAAACATTCCCATTGAGGGGCCGGGCCCAGGTCCTATTTTGTCCTGAGTAAAGGTTTGGTCCCCTGCCTGTCCACATAAACATTCACACAAGCTCATCACGTCCTCCTGCAGAAACCAGGGTCCTCATCCATCTGATGGGGTAAAGACTGCCTCCCACCACTCTGTCCGCTCTCTCTCTCCTGAGCTCACTCAGCTGTATGGCCTGTGTGGCCTGCAGGACTCAGGCAAGAGATCAACACATCACCGCCAAACTCAGCCCCATTCCAGGTGTCCTGGGCTCAGCAGTCCCTGTGACCTCAGGGCAGGCCCTCCTAGCAGAGAAAGAGCAGGTGACCACCACCAAAGGAGTGGCAGGTGGCACTTGAACCATAACACAGTCTTTTCTTCAAAAAACAATCCTACTGAAACAAAAATAAGAAAATGTTAAAACATTTAATCCCAGTTGTACAGCAATGTCTGTTAGATCATTTTCTGTACTTAAATTTCTGAAATATGTACTAATCAAAAAGTACATTTTAGGGCTGGGGATTTAGCTCAGTGGTTTCTCCGCCTGCTGCGCAAGCGCAAGGACCTGAGTTCGATCCCTGGTAACAACAACAACAAAAAAAGTACATTTTATGCCCTGGGATTTAGCTCAGTGGTGCCACCGCCTGCCTCGCAAGTGCAAGGTCCTGAATTCGATCCCCAGTACAAAAAAAAAAGACATTTTAAAGCTAGAAAAACAATTTGCCACTTACCCATTTCACAGAGACCTGTCAAAAATGGGGTCAACAGAAAACATGCATAAGTAAGACTCTAAAAGGTAGTAGCGGCTAAGAGAACTGACAACACATTTTTTTCTATTGTTTATGGTTTGCTGGCGGGTTTTTCCTCCTTTTTTAAGGGGAGAGGCTCTGCATGTTAGAGGGAATACTATATGATAATTTGCTTCAAGTTTTGCTTTTAGAATTTAAGAAATCTACTCAGAATGGCAATCCATTTGCCTAGCCCAATATTAAAACTTACCACTGAGCTTCTGTAAGTTGACGAGGGGGTCAACAGGACAGAAAGACAGGAAGCTGACAGACACAGATCAGATTCAACACGTGTGAAGGATGCATTTCAAGTCAAGGAGGACAATGTTTATTCACTACATAATTGTGTCAACTGGCTTACTGGTTAAGTATTACTGGAATAATCAGTGAATCAACTGATAAAAATATTAATTTGGCCCCTACTACTTGCCATATTCAAAAGCTGAAATAAAAACGAGAATATGAGTCAAGATTTAGATAATCTGAGGTTCTGAAAGGAGTTCTCACACAAGATCCTCACAGTTGACATCATTAAGGAAGTTCACCTATTTGGATAAATGAAAATAACTTACTTACCATGCCAATAAACATAACACAACTTGAAAAAGACAGAAATCAAACTTTTTGGGGGGATACTGGGGATTAAATTCATAGCCCTCACACTCAACTATATCCCCAGCTCCATCCTTCCTTCTTTCCTTCTTTTCCTTCCTTCCTCCCTCCCTCCCTCCCTCTCTCTTTCTCTCATTCTTTCTTCTTTTCTCTCTTTCTATTTAATTTTTTTTTTTTTTTTTTTTTTAGTACCGGGGATCGAACTCGGGTCCTTGTGCTTGCATAGTAGGCAGCGAAACCACTGAGCTAAATCCCCGGCCCTCTTTCTATTTAATTTTGAAACATGGTCTTGCTAATTCACTAAGTTGCCCTGGTTGGACTTGAACTTGTGATTCGCCTGCTTCAGCCTCATAGGATGCTGGGATTTACAGGCCTGCGCCACCATGCCCAGCTCAGAAAACAACAACAACAACAACCAAAAAAACCTTCTTGTATCTTATTGAAAGCTCTTAAAAATTAATGAGAATGAACAACTCAAAAGAAAAATGGTCAATTTATAAAGAAAGGCAAAAAAACCCTCTGCATCATAATAAAGAAAACAGCAATTTGATTATTTTATTCTTTATAAATCTAAAGGACACAAAAAATATTTTTTTCTGAAGTGGAAAAGTACCAAATCCCATGAGGTTTTTGCTTACTGCTATTGTTTGGATAAGTGTTCCCCAAAAGCACATGTGTGGAAGACTTGGTCACCAGCCAAAGGCACCATGGGGGTTAGTGGACCCTCCAGAATTAGGGTCAATGGATGTGAGGTCACTGGAGGATGCCCAGCAGGGGACATGGGACCCAGTCTCTCTCCCCTCCCTCTTTTTGCTTCTCTGCCACCATACAATGAACAGCCCTTCTTTACCACATGTTCCCACCATGATGAGCTGCCACAGGCTCGGAGCAACATGGCCCAGTGACACGGGCTGAAAGCCCCAGACATGGGAGCCAAAATCTCTCCCCTCAGTAAGTTGATTATCTCGGGCATTCTGTCACAGTAATGCAAAGCTGGCTACGATACCTATCATTATTTATAACCAACACACAGTATATTGGTTCCAGTATTTAGGATCAGTGTCACTGCTACTGGCCAAGAAGCAGGCTCCTACCACTTTTGGGCAAATGAGGAAAAACAGGCATTTCCACATATCATTGAAAAAGTATAAATTTGTACAGCTATTATAAGAGGTAATCTGTAATAAAACTCAAAAATATACTTAGCCTTTAAATGAAGGAAATCCACACTTCTATTTATCTAAAGGAAATAACCAGCTATGCATAAAAGTGCTACAAATATATTCTGATCAAAGTTGCTTAAAAGAAAAAAATCAGCAATAACCTCCATATCCAACAATGGGCTATATAAAATTGTAGTACACTGATATAATAGATTACTATGCATTTTTTAATAAACCATGTTGTCCAAATATATTTACTGGCAATTTTTTTTGGTACTGGGGATTGAACTCAGGACCTTGTGCTTTCGAGGCAGGTGGCGGAACCACTGAGCTAAATCCCTAGCCTTGCATATTTAATTTTTAATGATATGTTCTTAAGTGGAAAATTATGCTACTGAGTGGTAGAGAATAATATATAAAATTGTACATATCTACTCCCTCTAGGAAAACATTAGTAATTGTCTCTAGGTACTCTTTTCTTCCTTCTGTTTCAGATCTGTATTGCTTCAGTGCTCTAACAAAAATGAAGAGGGAAGCATTTGCACACAAATCCTGGCAATGGGAACTTGGGGAAATAAATTATCATCTCTGATCTTTGGTTCTCTGATCTAGAAAAGGAAGCTACCAACCCCTTCCCCTGGGCTATTAACAGGGTCAAATGAGACAGATGTTTATTCATTCAGAAATATGTATTTTGTAAACCTGAATCAGGCACTGTTTAAACTAGGGGAGATACAGCAGGGTATAAGGAAGACAAGCAACAAAAAAACAAAAAAGCTCCTCTACCCTCACCAGCTTACATTCTAGTTGAAAAGACAGATAATAAGCAAAATTTAAAAGTCAAAAGTATAGTTGATTATACAGTGGAAAATGATACGGAGAAAAGGAGGCAATTAGAAAGTACAGGGGGAGGAAGTTAGTTTTAAATCAGATGGCCAGAGAAAGTTTGAGGGACAGACGGCAGCTGAATGAATTTTCCAAAGAGGTAGCAGAGCAAACCATGTGCCCAGCAGGGCAAGGGAAGAAGGAAGGGGAGGCAAAGGTCCCAGACAGAGGACCTCAAATCCCAAGGCAGGAGGTAGATGTGTGACCCTGGCTGGCCAGGAGAGTGCTTTACAAATCCAGTGTGCAAAATAAATGGTATTTATCAGCGTTATTATCACTGACATAATGTCTAGCTCCAGATGTTTATTTTCTTTCTCAAAATGTCTTCAAAGCAGCTTCCTAATGCTCAAGCTCTACTCATGTTCCATTTTACAGTGAAATTCACAGACACAGAGCTAACCCACCCTACAGTCAGTCTCTCTCCAGACCTCTCTCACCTGGACTGGATGACAGAAGTCAGGATGGAGAGGTACACAGCTGAGAACTGCTGGCTCCTTTCTCCCCATGCAAGGATTTTTCCCACTCCTCTGCGCATGTAGCCTCAGTGGTACATGTAGCCACTTCCCTGTGTTCTGTTTTAATTCATCTTAACTGTTTTCATGTGTGTGATAAATCTGAACTCATACTCTAGATCCTTTGTATGACTTCCTTGGAATGGAGTAGCTACATGGTTTCTATGCTTTTGGGACCACACTGAACTTTCATTGCTGTGTTTCCCAAACTGTGGTCCCTGGAACCTTTGGGATCCAGGAGTGCATTTTGAAAAGGGTAGAGTTTTAGGATTCATGGAACAATGACTAAAGGGAAAGTCCGATTCAGTCTCCAGACATCAGGTGTCCCCAGAGGGAGAAAGACAAAGCTGTGCCTCTGAGGCTGCAAAGCTCTGCTGTCTCCCTACACATGAGTAGCAAATCCTGATAATCTTAGAGGTTGTCTTGTACTCATTTCCTAAGGACCATGAATGTATTGGTCTCAAGCACTATGGACTTACCATCTTACAGTTTTGGAGGTCAGAGCTCCAAAATGAGTTCTAAAAGCCATGGTGTCAAGGCTTTGTTTCTTCCACAGGCTCTGGGGAAAATGGGTCCCCTTGTACCTCCCAGCTCCCAGAGGCCACCTGCACCCTTCAGCCCTTGGTCCCTTCCTCTATCTTCAAAGCCAGCAATCACATCATCCTGACCTCCACTCTGATGGCCACATCTCCTTCTCTAACTCTGCTGCTTCCTCTTCTCCAGGTATAAGTTCTTGCAATTACATTTGGTCTATTCAGATAACCCAGCATACATCCAGGCCCTGGAAAATCACATCTTCGAAATCTTTCTCATTGTGCAAGGTAACACAGTCACAGGTCTTGGGGATTAGGACCTGGCTGCCTTTGGGAGCCCTTATTCTGCCTCATACAGGGCTCATTGGCAGAGGGCAGGAGTCCCAACCAACCACCTGTGCACTCAGGGAAGGCAGGAAAGCATGTCCTTCCTGCCTTCTCCTGTTTGAGGCCTCAGGCAAGCATCCTGCCTCCTTTTGATGAAATCAGCCCCATCTATCAACTGGCAGCAAAGGATAAAGGCAACTGGTGATGTTAATAAGAACTCTTGTCAGACTGAAACATGTCCTGCAGTCCCTGGAACCTCAAAGAGAAGAAGACTTGAAGGCCACACTTCGTCTCCTTCTCCCCACTCTTCAGTTCTCACAGCTACCCGATGTGTGCCTGCCTAGGCTTGATGGCTCCTGAGGCAGGAAATGGTCACTGTTTCCCACGATGACATCGTCCACCTCTCTAAGAAGTTGCCCTTTCACCCACTGGTCCTAGTCCCTGCCCTGGGGACATGCAGAAGTTGAGTCCCTTTTTAAAGGGAGCTCTTCAAGGACTGCAGGGTGACTCTTCCATCCCAGTCCCTCCAGCCTTTCCCAGCAGGACCAGGCTGTCAGAGAGGGGACTGTGAGGTGTGGCCTCTGACTTAGAAACCCGCTCAAACCCAGATCTTCCCCTTCCTCAGCACCTTGAAACAGTGCTTGTAAAACATGAGGAAAAATCAGTTTTCAGGCTGCCCCTGTCTTGAGATTCTGGCTCATCTGTCTGAGGCAAGTCCAGAAATCTGCACTTTGGAAGACACCTGAGAGATGTAGGTGTGGGCCGTGTACCCACAGGCCTGGGGGAGTCTGTATGATACACACCACGGAGATGCTGACCTCAGGTTCTTCCTGGACACGGAATCAGCCCAAGAGCTTCCAGGAAGTGTCCTGGCACTGAAATCCACGAGGCTCAGGGGACTCTTCCTCCTCTACCCTTCAGCAGAGAGCCTCTCATGGCCACACTGTGCCATGCATTCAGGCTAAGGTCAAGGGAGTCCAAATCACTGAACGTCTTCCTCCATGTCAGGTTCAGGGACGCACCACCCACCCCTGCAGACAGGTTTGGAGTCATCAAAGGCCTCACTCAATACCCATTTCCCTTGGCTGCCACAGGAAACTGGCACTGCCCAACCCATGCAAGTGCTGGACTCCTCACAGAAAGGAGCAATGATATCAGGCTTCCCTGTACTGAGAAGCAGCAGTGCAGAGGACAACCCAGAGGAGCGGACAGTCTGCACACAGCACTGTGGGCCCTGAGGCCAGGGGGAACAGAATAGATGGATGGCGAACTCCCCACAGCATTCACTACTTACCCACACCACTACTGCCTACCTACACCAACACCTACTCACACCACTACTGCCTATCCACACAACTGACTACCGTCCCACCCCACTCAGTGCTTATGCACACCACTCACTACCTACCCCACACCACTACCACATACCCACACTTCTGACAGTCTACCCACACTGCACAGTCCTTACTGGCACCACTGACAAACCAACCCACATGAACAATTACCTGCACACACCACGAACTACCTACCTGCACCCAGACCACTCACTCCCTACCTACATGCCTCTCACCAGGTCTTTCCCTCTCCTTGGCTCTGATGCCTCTGACAGCCTGGTTTCCAGTTCCTCTGTTCTGGCTTACCCATGCTTGTCTGTTTTATGTTGGCATGTTGCTCTGGAACCCCTCAGTTCATGTTTGTTTTCCCTGGGCCTTTAGTTAAGCCCCCTTAAGTAAGCATATAATGTGCATTTTTAGTATCCTGCTTAAATCTGTTGCTTCTGGAAACCCCAGTGTTACCTACAGGCCCAAACTGATCATCACACCTTCTGAGCCACTGGAGGTCCAGCCACATACAAAGCAAGGGGCGGGTAGAAAGGGTACAGCCTTCACGCTGGGCTGTCCTGTAGGTCAGGTCTGGGACCTCTGGCAGCTGAGGTTACAGGAAATGCTAACAGTCCCAGGAAGTCCTGCAGTGAACCTGTTCAGCTTTTTATGCTGGAGGTACAGTGCTGCGTGACATGTGTCCACTCTGAAGGGATAAGAAGAATCTGTCAGCATGCCACAGCTGTGTATGACACTGTCTGGTCACTGTCATTCCGCTGAAGGCCCTAGCTTTAGTTCCAGGCTCATAACACAGGGTGTCCTTACTATCTGGCTTTAATGGACATTTCTCCCTGATCAGTGCACATGTTTATCAGATTCCTCTTCCCACTAAACTCTTACACTAGCATATTATATATAGCTTGTCCATCAGGCTGTGGGATATCTTGTGTCTTTTCTCCAACCAGTCACAGTGACAAGCACCTGCCTCATTGTGGTGTTCACATGAAGTCCTGTTTCAGCAACCACAGGCCTTCCCAGACATTTCTGCTACCCATGTGGGGATTAGCCTCAGTTCTGCACATGCTACAGCAGGCAACACATGCTGGGATATGCTGCAGCAACAATCCCCAGATTATGACAGATTCAAACCCAATGGCTTCTTCCTCATCTACACCTGTGTGTCCAAGTGGACCATCCAGAAGCTCCTTCCATGTCTGCTGAGGAAGAAGTCCCCCTGAGCTGTGCCTGCCACCAGGGCACATGGCCAGGCACCTGCAGACTCACACCTTCTCTGACCAGAAGAGCCGTGTAGCCACACCTGACTGCAATGAGCAGAGAAATGCAGCCCTACTATGCATCAGAAGAAGGAGCCAAAATCTTCATGCAGAGTTGGTAACGACCACACATGTATAACCTACTTTCCTTGGGGCAGTCTTGCCCAGGGTTAATTTACAATATTTACTTTTTTTTCCCCCTGTGCTACTGTTCCAGGCACTGGCACAAATGAAACCAAATCCCCACACTGCTACCATCCACAACATAATGGATCCAGCGCTGGTCCTGTTCAGCCAAAATACTCTCACTCCCTTTTCATTCCTGGCCCATCCAGCATGCACTTATTAAGCACCTACTCACACGAGGTGCTTTAGTCAACTCAGTGGGTCCTGGAGCTGCCATTGCAGGGAGCCAGTACAGGTGAAAGCCCCATGACACATCATAACACAGAACCAGTTGACTGCAACCTTTCATTGGAAGCACTCAAAAAGGGACCGTGCCATAGTCCAGAGAGAGGCCTTGCAGTGAGTCTCAAACTGTATACTCAGGGGTGCTTCAGACAGCACAGGTGTGACAAGGCTACCACAACCCCCCCCCTTAGCTCCACATCCTTAACTCACATACGAGATTTAATTTAAAGGGCTTTGAACTTCTAAAAGACAGAGAAAGGGAAAAGGGAGGATTCGATAATCTTGTCTGATGCTCTCTCATTTTGTATATGGGAAAATAAATGTAAGAGAAAGTTAAGTAAGTTAGCAAGGTCACATAGTGAGTGAGAAGCTTGCCTAAAACAGGAGCCACCTGCTTCTTCTGCCTTAAACTTAGAAGCCCTCTTTCTTTTCCTCCTTAATTTACACCGATTAGGCAGAGTAAGCTCCCAAAACAAACATCTGAATGTCAGTGGGCAGAGCTCATCAGCGGGTATTAGCAAGCTGTCCACAGAGGGATCTGGAGCTTTTCCCGGCTGGCTGTGGCTGGAGGAGCCCGGCCTCCCCTCCCTCTCCTGTCTTTGGATGGATCCTGCTCTGCAGCACAGCCATCCTGGCAAGCTGCCTTCCGCTTCACATCAGTCAATGGGGCTCCTGCTTGAGAACCCCCCAGCTCAGGTCTCTGTGCTGGGGACAGAGGAGAGAGGACTTCCCAGGGGCTGTGCGTTTCAGGCCAAATATCAGAGAGGTAATAAACACAGCAGCTTTCAGGGGCTGGAAAGGCACATCAATTTTTCCTGTAGCATTGGCCAGGGGGAAGAAAAGACATTACATATCTAAAATTCAAACGGAACAAAACACCCACAAAGAAGTCTTTGTCTCTCTTCCGGGTATTAAGTGCTATACAACACCGCCTCACTAAGCTCATCAGAAATGCAAATGAACTGTTTGATCTATTCTTTTCCCCAGCAACTGACATTTATCTTCACACAATCCCAAATCTATACAAGTCTCTCAGACATACACAATAAAAATCAGACTTTATTTACCAGACATTTGAAGCTTTCCCTCCAGGCTCCGGCGAGCTAAGGAAATCTCTGAATGTGCTCTTTCTGCAGACTCGCCACTCTCAGGCACGCTACCCTCGGATACACAAGAAGCGAGCCCATTCGAGAGGGTTGTACAACTCCAGCACCCTACTCGCTTTACCCACTTCTCTGGTTTCCACAATCCCTGAAAATTGTTTACAGACTCTCAATGAGCTGCTCATCGGGGCAGCGCGGCCGCGGCAGGGCTGACAGCTCTAGGCGGGGAAGGCTGCGGGGACGCCGGGACCACACAAACGGGAAGGATGGGCCATGCACCGACTGCTGGAAGACTGGGTGCACAAAGGGGCACAGACGGGGCCACAGCTCCTCCCGGAAACTCTTCGTGTCATGCATTAAATCGCGGCAGAGCCCAAAAACCAAACCGGATCACAGCCACAGGGCGGACGCAGGGCCCCACCGACTCCAGTCGAATCGCCGCATGCACAGGAGAAATCGGCGCAAAGTCTGTTTCCTCTCTCGCAGACTGGATTTCTGCCCTCCCCTGAGGACTTTGCCAAAAGCTACTTAATCCCCACTGAAAAGAGCACCTTCCCTACTGTGCAGACAATCGTTTAACACGGTCTCCCGGCAAAACGACACCCGATTGAGTTCGATTAGAGTTGGGAAAGCTGCGGGAACACCGCGGAGCCTTCTGCTCCCCTGCCGCGCGCGCAGAGTCACTCGGGTGGCTCCGGAGCTCCGGGAGCACGGAGGGCGGCGGGAACGAGCACGCGAGCCCGAGCACCCCGGCCAGGCCCGGGTCCCGGTGCCCGTGGGCAAAGTTGGAAGCCTGATCTCCCCGAAACACCGCTCCCGTCCCATTCCACAGCCGACCCTCGCGGGGGGAACCGGCTCAGCCAGCCGCTGAGGTCTGCCCAGCTTTGCACCTCACTTTTCGCCTCGGATGCCGATTCCAACCCGGGAAACTTGCCCCACACCGTGATGCTTCTTTGCCCCGGCACGCGCACCCCATTCCCACCTCAGCCCTGCGCCCGCGGACAGGTCCCAGCTCCGCGCCCCGGCCCGGCTGGGGGCGCCACGGACGCACCTGGAACCGCACACGCGCGCGCACGTGGCTCGCGACCCGCCCCCGGCGACCCAGTCAGCCCCGCGGGTATCTGCGCTGCCCGGAGGGAGGCGAGGAAGAGAAAGCAGACCCCGCACAGGACTGGCTCTGTCCTCACCTGCACGCCGCCCTCCGGCCTGCAGCCCTGGCTCGGTGGCGCGCATGGCCTCGGTCCCGCCGCGTCACGGGCCGGGAGCTGCCCCACCGCGCCAGCTGGGCGCACGTTGGCGACTGCGCGCTCCTGGGGGCGGGCCCGAGCGGGGCGATCGCTGGGCGCCTGAGAGGCCAAGTCCACCAGCCAGGCCAGGGCGCCAGGAGCCGAGCCGAATCGCGAGCCAGGGACCTCCCCCCCACACCGACTCCCCGCCTGCGCCGAAGGTGACCGCGGCGCCCCGGCTCTGCAGCGCGCAGCCCGGTTGGGCGGAGCAGCCGCTGGGCTCATTGATTCCCTTTTTGCCCGGTGCCAGTTTCATGGGTACTCAGATTGGGGTGGCTAACGGGCACGTGACCACACACACACACTCACACTCACATACACTGATAGCCCTGCAGAACTGGGTTGTACTTCCAGGAGTCCACGTGGAAACGTGGATTGGAACCGGAGACATCCGTGAGCCCACCGTCCTGTAGTCCTGTTTCAAAGGGAAAGTAAAGCCCCACTAGGTCACAGGGTAGGAGGGCCCTTCCCCGGCCTGGTGTATGGTGAGTCCAGTGCAGGCTGCCCGAGCTCGGCCTCACTGAGATGCCCAGAAAGTGAACCTGGGCATCATGGATGTTTGCAAAGCCTCATGGGGTGACAGGTGCTGACGACTACATTTCCCCTTCTGCCTTTATGTCCTTACTATAAGACAAGCTCAAACCCCTTCCAGGGAGGGCCAGTGGATTTCAAGGAGTGAAGTTTGTTTATATCTTGCCCAGGGATTCTAAATTCTTAAGTAGTCCTGTCCCATGGTCCCAGGATTGCTCCTGGTAAAAGGAAGCCAAAGCCCTAAGAGTGGGAGTCCCTGGGGTGGGAAGCCTGCCTGGTGACAGACAGCCGAGGACCTCGTTGCCCTTTGAGTTTAGAGGGTCAATGATCAAGATCTAAGCAAATCGACATTTCTTCCCAAAGTGATAGGAGGAACCCATAGAGAGCAATAGAAAGGCCACCTTTCTGGGCTCCCACTGACCCTCATGTTCCCTCTTCCATTTTTTCCTGAAACACCATACAGACACAAGTTTTCAGAAGGAAAACCACAGCTTCCTAAAGCTCAGAACTGGTAGAAATCTGCCCCCCTCCCATAGGTTTCCTGAAAACCTTTTAGAAAACAACTCTGAATTTTTTTTTTATTTCATTAGTACATGTTTGCAGTACATGCGTTTTACAATCATCTTGGGGAGGTGGTACCTGTACATAATATAGATTGTTTCATTTTTAATCCCCTTCCCTCCCCCTCCCTCCCCTAGTTTACCTTTCTCTCTTTTCATTCTTGTTGATATTGTCGATCTTAATTCATATTTATGACATACAATGTCCAAGTTCCTTGAGGTTATGAGGACCTCATACCTGTCATATCTTCATTCTATTTCCCCATCCCCTTCCCCTTCCCTCTTGCCCTTGGTTCCCGGACCCCCTCCCCATCTTCAAGAGAGCCAGCTCCTTGTCTCGCTCTGTCCTTCTTTTGCTTTTCTCTTAGTTGTACTTTGCCTTACTCAGATGAGAGATACCATAAGGTATTTAAGTTTGTGTGTCTGATTTCTTTCACTCAACATATTTTCTAGGTGCATCCATTTTCCTATAAATGTCTCAAATTTGTCCTTTCTAGCCACCACATTTTCTTCATCCAGTTGTCTGTTGATGGGTATACACTCTGTTTTCAGGATTTAGCTATTACCAATTATGCTGTTATAAACACAGATATGCATGTATCACTATAGCATGATGTCTTAACCTCTTTGGGGAAGATTAGAAATTCCATGTGACTCAACTCTTAAAGTTTTAAACAGCAACTGATAGTGTAAACAAGGGTTAAAATGATTAAAATGAATAATTGACAATTTGAAATAGGAAAAAAGGTCCAAAGATGAAGGGGTGAAGGGAGGGGAAGGGGAAAGGAAAAGAGGGAAAGGAAAAACTATGAGAAAAGAAAAAAAATGTAAATGATGTCTATGTAAATAGGGAAGGGAGGAGGGCATGAAGGGTGCACAGGTAGTAGGGAAAAAATAACCAAGATGCATCATGTACAGGTACAAGCACCCAGTGATAAATGTAAATGAATTGTATACCTAAAACGTACCAATAAAAGAACTTAGAAAGAAAAAAAATTTAAACAGCATAAAAGGAATATGTCACAGTGCAGTGCTCTGACTTTGCAATCACTCCACTGTAGCCAGAAGTTGGCTGTGGCTGCCTCTCTCTGCTGCTGGCTACTGATCTCCCTAAATCTGCCACATCTGTGGGAAGCATTCCTCCCACTTTGCATTTGGCAACTCCTCCTCCTCAAGAGACACTCTTGTTATTGTTATTTTATTGTTACTGGGATACATGTGTCCCCCAAAGTCCCAGGTGTTAAAGCTGGGCTCTCAGGTAGGTGCTGTTTGTAGGAGGAGGAGCCTATCGATCAAAAGGCCTTTATAAGCCATGGTGGGTGCCCATGAAGGGAACTGTGGGACCCCAGCTGCCTCTCCCTCCCTCTTTTGCTTCCTGCCACATGGTAAGCAGTTGACGCCACCATGTACTATGTGATTTCCATCTGAAGCCCAAAGCAGTGGGTCTATCTGCCCTTGAACTGGAACATCCAAATCTGTGAACCAAAATTGCCCTTTTCTCTTGTAAGTGAATCACCTTGAGTATTTAGCGATAGTGATGGAAAGCTGGCACCACACACAGGTGTTCTCCCATGTACCCCACTGTTGGGGAGAGGAATTCTACCTGCCTCTGCCTTTTTGCACAGGTGTTTCTGGACTCACCCTCACCGCCCACCTGGGGAAGTGAAGGTTGGCTGTGCACCTCTCACCAAAGCAAAATTATACCAAATTGTTCATCTGTGGACCCAAGGCATTAAGTTGGGGTGGGTGCAATTTTATTTTATTTTAGTCTGGGAACAGACAGAGGAGGATGGTATGAAACCAAGTACTTTTGCGGAAACAGGAGTGGAATTGGCCTCCAGAACCCATTCAGCCTCTGCCTCTCCTTTCTTGTGTCTCGTGGGGTCCCAGCCAGGACTTCATCCTTTGTGTTCTATCATGAGTCAAGCTCTTTGGCTACATTTAAGACATACTGTAGTATTAGAAAAGGACCTGAGGTGTAGTGTTGTTAAATAAAGGTGCCATCTCCATCACCTGCAGGCTCAGTAGGCCTTTTCTTGAGGATGTTTCTCAACTTCTCCTGAGCTTCATTTCATCGATAGAAGTAGAATAAGAGGTTTTGTGGGGTTGCTTGGAAGATTGAAAAAGTGAAAATGTGAGCTTTATAACAGACACACAACACATGTTTGTGGCTCTTTGCAGGGGGCGGGGAAGAATGACAAGGAAAAGGAGGAGAAGGAAGAAGAAAGGAAAAGGAAGGAAGAGGTGGAGGAAAGAATGGCAGAGAAGGGAAGGGAAGAGAAGAAAGAAGGCAGGAAAGTGTGAGAGATGGAAAAAAGCAAGTGATTGTACCTTAGGCATTTAGGCAGGTGAGTTTGCCAGCAAACAAGGGATTCAGCACAGGGAAACTGTTCCTCCTCTAGACTGAGAGAGGAGCCTTAGATGTTGCTTTGCTGGCTGACAAAAAGAAAAACAATCATACCGTTGGTGCAGGTCCTCAGGTTTGGTGCATAGCAGCTTGATCTCTGATTCTCCTCTGCTCAGCCTGAGAATCTGTTGCTCCTGGGTACTCCGTGGTGTCGCTTGCCTCCTAGGCTGTGCAGCATTTAGTCTTATCCTAAACCTAGGGCTTCCCACATCCCATCCTGTTAAACTTCACTTATCCTGTATCGTACCTAAAGACTTAGAAAGATATATATCAAGTAGAAATAAATCTCAGGGATTAAAACATTAGTTTCAAACAGTAGAAGAGAATAGTATCTATCCTGTAACTCCCAAGGAAAGACTTTAAATCTAATACCTGTTCCCAGAGGAACTGCATCACTGGAAGGAATTTGGAAACAAAAGGCTTGTGAGGCAAAAATTTGAGGTGGAGAACAGAGAGCTCTCCAACCCGACTCCTTGGCTATGAGTTCAGTGGTAGAGACCGATGTTAGCAGATTGCTGATCGTGCCAATGGGATCTGGAAGGAACTGTGAACTTGTGAGCCACCCTGCACCTTAGGAATACATCTGAAGTTACACTTGAGTCCTTATGAATGCATCCCAGAGCTCACAGCAGACTTCCTCCTACAAAATGCTGCTAGGGTTAGAGCTCTGAGCAGTGCCAAGCTTCCCGGGAGCTCTGCCAAATCTGGCTGGAGCTGAGGGGTTTCTTCAGACCATATGAGTGTGGCAGAACTTGTACTCACCTCTGGGAGGCTGGGCACATGGTACCAAGCTGGATGCAGTCCAACTGGATGAATCCGTGGACCACTGGTTTCTACTCTGCTCCTTCAAAGTGTTTCCAAGCACAGGTGCTGCAGTGGTGTATTTGAGAGGTGCAGAGGACATTTTTATCATTATGTTCAATTTCCAAATGCTCTTCTTATTTTGGAGAAGGTGCCCTTGTGAAATTTTGATGCCCCTTTTCTGAACCTTGGCATCATAGACAGGGGCAGATGGCCTAAGCTTACCTAACCCTTGCTCTTGTCTGAGGCTGTGAATCTTAAGCTAGGCAGGGTGTAAAAGAATCCAGTGACTTCTAGGAAGTTGTTGCACCTCTAGGACCAGTGGCACCTGGAGACTGGGCCCAGGGGTAGGAGTGCCAAGGCCTGAACAGACCCTTTCTGTAGCATGACAGTGGCCTTGATTCCAGCATGTGCTCCAACCCCACTCCAGCTCCATTCAGGTCCCTCATGTGCATCTTCCAAGCCTGATTCTCTGGCCTCACCCCTTTCAGTAAGTTCCTTTCCTGCCCAGGCAGACACAGCCAGTGTCAGGTGTTCGCCATGCAGAGTCCTGACTGGCCCCTGAGAGGCTGGCTTTCCACTCCTGCCGGGTCCAGGTCCAGGAAGTCCTAGGCAGGGCGGCTGAGTGAAGAGCAACTCTGCATGGCAACCACATGCAAGACTTACCAAGTTGCTTCCTTCTCCCCTGCAGACCCAGGCTACACTGAGCAACAGTGAGCTACAGAGTGGTACACTGAGCAAGGAGACTGGGGCAGGGATGGTGTGTCTGGACCACCTTGGCAGGTACAGCACTATGTAGACTATATTCCCTCACTTCTTGTGTGAGGAGATTGCACCCTTGTTCCTGGGGAAGAGTCTCTGGCTGCCAGCTTCTGCCCCAGATGGTGAGGCTTCTTAGATGAACTGCCAGGAAGGAGAGAGAAGGGAGGAACAGAGCAGGAAGGGAAAGGAGTTTTGCCTCTGACTTCAGTGGTTTAATTTCACCTTGTGCGATAAGGAGGGAGGGAGATTTGCTGTCTTAGTAGAAGAGTAAGTGAAAAGATAAATGTCTCAGGCAACGTTGTTTGGGAGACCCAGTTCATTCTTGCCTATTTATTTCTGATGTCCAAATGGGAAACTGTCATACATGCTATTAAAGGAAAAACTATAGCTCCTCCTTTGGGAGACTACAGTTACACAACATTGCTTATGTCATGCATAGATGCTATTGCTTTTGTTGAAAGATGAAAGTTGAAACTTGAGTCACTGAGCAAAGTATATAGCCCTCCTTCTACTCGGTCTTGTCAACATCCGGGGATCCCGGCATCCGGGCATCTGGCCACACCCACGTAATGCTGGAAGGCGGATCACTGATGGAGCCCAAACAGGAAAAAAGTGCCGGAAGCAGTAGGAGGTCAATAAATATTCGCCAAAAAGACTTAGGTGACCTTGTATAACTTAACACAAAGCTCATCCATTTAAGTCTCCAGAACTAAGTGTGAGGCCCTATACATAAGAGGTGCCTACACATGTTCTGCATTTCTTGACATTTTATCTGGGCAGCTCCCAGCCCAAGCTCGGCCTTAACCTCCTAATATCCTCATGAGGGAGTTGGAGTTTGGTCTATTTATTTTCTTATCACGACTTGACAGATGGGAGAATAAAGGCACACACTGTGAACGAAATGACTTTGTCAAGGTCATCTGGAGAGAGGGGATTCTCGACTGCTGATCTAATGTTTTCTCCACTAGACTGAACTTCAAAAAGAAATTGATCTCAGTTCGGCATACCTAAATAATGTTTCCTGAAAAGGAGAGCTCAGCAAAGGGAAGCTCAATCAGAAGGCTGCTTAAGGAAAATCTATCTGTACTGTACTTGGGTTGCTTGCTGCTTTAGGTGCAATTTTGTGATCAGATCAACCCTGGCTTCTCTATCAGAAAGTTTGGAAACTAAGCCTCATTCTGAGATTTCTGTTATTTCCCTGAGCTATCTAGATCCTTGAGATAAAAACATTTTTAGGGTTGGCACAAATGGGCCTGCTTCCAATTCTCCTGAAGTAACCCTCTCCATCCCATCAGGTTATCATCCACAACTGTCTACCAGCAAAGCAGAAGAAATGCAGTACCGACAGCATCCACCTCAAGACGGGCAGCTTCTACCTACTCCATGAATACCATGGATGCCACCTCCTCCCAGGCTTCTTCTACACCCACCTGACCATAGAGAGGGCACCAGACACTAATAATCATTTAGAACATCTCACATGCCAGGAATCTGTCTTCTGATATATCTTACTTAATCCTTGCAAAACCATATGAGGCAGGCTATACCATTGTTCCCATTTTACAAATGAGAAATTGAGGCGGTGAGAGGTTTAGTTATTTCCCCAAGGCCACATAGTCCATAAGAGCTGGAACATTTGAGCCCAGGCAGTCTGAGCCTTATCCTAGATTCTAGATTCTTCACAGCATACCAAGATGAGTGCAGGTGGTCTCTGCCCTCAAAAGTCTTGCTGGCCATTGGGAGACACAGATACTAGGAAAATCCACATAACTCAGGATGATGTGTGAGGACAGAAAATGGAGGGCCACAGAGAGTCTTAGGAGCTTCACCTTGCTTACTAAATAAATTGTTTTATTATATCAACTAGGTGATACATACAATGGTATCAAATTTAATGACCAACTAGTTATCCTGTCCAGAGATAACTTTCTTACCAATTTTTTGCATGCAGCAACACAGCTCTCGACCACCCAGGGCTCCCTCCTTCCCCAGGTTCACCACCTCCCCACAGTGGTCTCCCAAGATGGCCATCACCTTCCAGGGACCAGAATGAGAGTGCCCGCTGTGACTTCCAAGGGAAATTGTTTTTAAAAACCATTTTCTGTCATTTCTGTGAGTTTGTAGATGAACTGAGTGACATCAGGGGAATGGCCACACCGTGCTCAAGTCACTAAAATAATCTTCATGGCAGTACTTTTAGAAGATACTTTGCATCTAAATATCTTATTTAATTAACATCTGTGTTAGGCTTTCAGTAGCTTTGCTGTGTGACTTTGGACCAGCTTTCAGGCCTGGATTCCGTTTCTTCACCTACAGAATGAAGGACCTGAGTAAGATGATCTTTAAATTTCTTTCCAGGCTGAAGTTCCTCATTTCTCTTTTAACTGTGGGTGTGTGTGACCAACACAGGGAGGCCTGTGCTCCAGATTCCCATAGACAGCTCCTGGCCTTCCACCTGTTATCTCCATGCAGAATCACATGATTAATCTCTGCTTCCTACCCCAGCATTTGCACCTGGCATCACAGTAGAGCCTTGTTAACTTGCATGGCATCACTTAGAATGTATGATAATTCTGTGCCTGGGCCAAAGTTTATCTTCATTCAGTACAATGTGACCAGGGAGTGCAGATGAGTGGTGGCAGCCCAGACATCCCTCAGCAAGCCTGCAGCCACCACTGAGTGCTCTCAGCCTTGCTCCCTCCTACAGCACCAGCTGGTTCTCCAGCCGCTGGGAGCATTTCCAGCACACAACTTCAGACCTACCTGGCTCAGCTTCTCCCCTACATCCAATGGCCAGGATACTGATGGGGTCGGAATCCAGGCCTGGCTTCTTGCCTTTTGTCCCTGCTGTGGGCCTGCTCCAGACTTTGGAAAATGGGAATAAATCTCTGATTTGTGGAAGAGGGTTAACCATACTTTGGGAATAAAACTGTGATACAGAAAACTCGAGTCCTGCAGCAGCAAATGCCACAGGATGGAGACACAGGACACAGCCAAGGAGGGACCCCTGATTAATGAAGGAGCCCTCCGAGGTGGTGTCTGCCTCCTGAACTCAGATATAAACAGGCCACTGAGGCAAGAAGCCTGAACTCTGGGAGGATAAGCCTGTGGTCAGAATACAACGCCACCCTGGTGAGGGATTCTGTCCTGATTAGAGAGCATTACTAGCTGTAGTGGAGACACACCCCAAAGTATGCCTGGAACTATTTGCATTTAATGGACAAGTCCATGAGTTAACACACTCCTAAACTGCATGTTCTGTATTCCTGTGCTTGCCAGGAGACACTGAGGGCCTTGTGGACTGAGCAGTATTTGCAACTCAAGGCCCAAATCTGGAGTGGATAGGCAGATAAACCAGCCACTGCTGGGAGGTGAGTGTGAGTACAGTAATTGGTCACAGCACAGTGTGTTGCTCTCCCTGGGGGTGGACAAGGCCAGGCCAGCTCATTCAAAGCTACCTATGCTGCAGATGTGATGCCTGGTAGCTGTCTAACCTTGCAATTTTCTGAGAAGGTGGAATTTTTCAAACTCCCCTGAAGGGCCCATTTTCAGCTGTTCTTATAGGCCACTCCTGCATCAGTGAGAGGAGTGGGCAGAGGGGAGGGTCCCACTGGTCACCAGTGGCCTACCTGACCCTGTGAAGGTTTGGTAGTTGTCCCTAGTATGGAGAGTTCACTGAGCTGGGAAGGCAGAGCTCTGGGTCCTGTTACCCTGCTCCCAACCTGTCCTGCTGACCATGGTGGACCCCAGCAGTCAGGGCTAGATCTTAAGATACCAATTCCTATTCTGACTTCTTTCAGTGCCTCGAGTTTTTCCATAATGAGAATCCCCCTTGTCCCTATATTTGCCTTGAAGATCAAACCCAACAAGATGTTTGGAGCCCTCAAGGAGGAGAGGAAGGTCGCAGCAGAGTGCGTGGCCACCCGTGATGAAGCGAGTCTCTCCCACTAAGACCTAGGACCCATGGAAAGATCGAAAAGCTGCAAGCTGGAAATCCCTCATAACAGGCAGTGCATCCTGGCCAGCCTAGATTTTTGTCCAAGAAATCTGTTCCATCACCAATCAGGCCCTCTTCTTCAGATTTGTCAGGCAAGAAACTTGCCAGCTGCCTGAAATTTCAGTTCTAGGCTAATCTTAGAATTTCAGGACTGATTTTGAAGAGGTAGAGTAGGAAGCCAAGGAGGAATTTTCCCAAAGTCTGTTCACAGTGGTGTCTGGAGCAATATCAGCTGTGGTATAAAAGCCTCCAGTGTTAAAAGAATGATTTTGAAAGCTATAGTACATTCATTTAAATGGTGAATATTATGGTTTAGATGTGGAATACCCCCCCCACAAGCCTTATATATTCAGAGGTGGGGATTTCAGAAGGTGATTGGATCATGGGGGCTATGTACTCATCAGTGGATCAATTCAGTAATGAATAATCCATTGCTCAATGTGTTCAGAAGTGGTGCCTGGTTGGGAAGAGGCAGGTCACTGGGGGTGTGACCTGGGATGATCTGAACCCTTTCCCAGTTCCTCCCTGTCCCTGTACTTCCTGGCCACCATGAAGTAAGTAGTTTTCCATCATGCAGTTCCTTCCTTGGAGCCTGCCAACCAGGCAAGAACAAAAGCCACTGAAGCTAAGCCAAAATAAGCCTCTGTTCCTTTAAGTTGAGAGTGTTGGGTATTGTGTCCCAGTGACAAGAAAGTGACCAAGACAGTGTGTTCTCTAGCCACTAAGATAAAATTAATATATGAAAGAGAAACATATTTATGATATGCTATATTAAAAACTACAGAATAAATCATACACATCACCATCCCAACAACGAAAATACCTCTGCATATAAGGAAGGGCAAGTATGAAGCAGAAGATAAAATAATTGTCAGAGTTTTCTATTCTTTAAAAGTATTACTTTACTACAAGATGAGGAGAAGGAGGAGGAGGAGGAGGAAGAGGAGGAGGAGGAGTTGTTTCCTGCCACACCACAGTACCTTTGCTTATTAAATCCCCTGAGGTGTCTCCAGGTCTTCAACCATATTCTCAGCATATAGGCTTATGATTAAAATTTGTGTTTCGTGTTTTTTTGACCTTTTCTGGAGCACTGCTTTTATTAGGGCTGTGAGCCCCACAGCAAGGGAGGGAGAGGTCCAGCACCTCAGGGGCCTGGTCTAAATGCAAATCCACCAAGTTTCCTAGGCTAACAATCCAATCCAGCAAAGCCAAGTCCAAATTCATCCCACAGTTTCCTAAAACCTGAGCCCATTGTACAAAAGGCATTTCCACTACTGTTGATTTTGATTTGTAACTTCAAAAGAATTCGGCCTGCCTTGCTGGGAAGACAGTAAGTAATTAAATCTATCCAGAAATCAAAATAACAAGTGTGACCAGGAAATTGCTAATAGTTAGATAAAATGATCTAAGTGGGACAATCTGTAGGCTCCTTCAGGGTTTAGAGCAGGTTAGGAAGTTATCTTTGTTGCTTTATTAAATATGAGATGAGGCTTGATCAGCTGCTGACCCACGGCTCCCCGCTCTGCCCTAAAGTCAGATGCCTGCTGGTCTCGGCTGTCCCTATTCCAGCCACCTCTGCTCCTCCTATGCACCCTGTGCCTTCCGGCTCTGTCCTGCTCCTCAGGGTCCCTGCCTCTGGAACTCTGCTGTGCTATCCCTTACCTGAGTCCCATCCCAACTTTTAGGTTTCTTACAACCACAAGAGGACCCAACATGGTTACTCTTGATTCTCACTGGTGACATAGGCAACCTCAAACATTCAACCTACGTCCTCTGAACACAGGCCACTACTGAAACTGGTGACGCACACCTTGTAACCAGCTGGACAGCTCCACATTCTGTCATGATTAGAAGCACTCAAGCTCTAAATTCCTCCAGGACCCCAGTGGCTTGTTCCCAATTAGGAGCTCTCACTGTTCTCCACTGAGCCATAGTAGTTCTGAGCCACTGAGTAATTCCCCCATCTCACTCCACTGCTGGATCTTCTGCATCTTGGATCCTGCAGCATGTCCCTAGGCACACATTCGCACACAGTAGGTCTTTAATCAATATTTATGAAACTGAAATGCTGTTTCAAAGAGGCCATGCTATGCCTACAACCAAGGTAGGATCCCCCTCTCTGTACCTGGGCCATCCTTATCCTTACCCCACATCCGACTCTCCCATGGACCCCCTCTGCATCATACTTACCCACCAATACTCAGCCCAACCACACCTTCTCCTTATCATCTCCTGGCTGCCACTCACCAACAGCTATCTGTTCTCTTCCCCACGCACACTCTCAACCCTGATTATTTCACTCATTGGGGCACATCTTCACTTTCTATACTTATTATTTACTTATTTGTTCTACAAAAGTTACTGAACATACATTATAGGTCAGATTGGTGGGCACAGAAAGATAAAAGACATGCACATAAGTGGAAGGATGCTTGGGAGACGATGATAAAGTTTGTCCTAAGGGTGGTCTCTCTGTCTCTCTCTCCCTCTCTCCATCCATCTGGGCTCTTAACTCAGCACACAGATGCCTAGCAATAACAGATGCAGCGAACCTAACTTTTCAGTTCTTTTGCTTCTCCCCTTGTAATTCATATTTAGGAAAAAATGCATGTGTCTTCATGTCCCCTCCTTCTTACCAGTGTAGGGAAAGCGCTGATTAAATAATTCCCTAGATAGTACCAATGAGAGAGAGGTAAATGCTGGCTGCCATTTTCAGTAGAAGGTGGAACAAAGGGCTGAACTGCCCAATTAATGTTGTCCATCACAGTGATATGTTCAAAAATCCAACAACATGAAGTTAAAACAGCTGGTTGTGTCTACCCTGCCACTTTAGACATTTGTGACAAGGTTGATGGTTGGGCCATACTCACACACACACACACACACACACACACACACACACACACACTGGCTGGTGGCTGGTGCTGGGGTGGACGCCGCCCAGACTCCTAGCTTTGTCCTCACCCAAGCAGACTGGATATGGAATCCATTCCCAAACCCTCCCACATCCACACACAATCTGTACTCTACGTGCCTTCAGCACAGCTTCTCTGCATGGCAGTTTGCCCTCTCCAGATCATCCTGGGTCTATTTGGAGAAGGTGATTATTCCAACCAGACATTCATTGACAGAATCAACACAGACTCTTGATCAAAGCTTGTTGATTATTTCCATGGAAGAGCAATCCTTCTGCTGGGTTCTGCAGCATATCTGGCACATGTTACACTCCTTGATGGGTCAATATGGGGTGAAACATGCAGCTCTACTACAAGCTGTCAATGCTGAAAAGGACCTGACCCGCCAGCCCTGCTACACCCTCCTGGGAATCTCATAATTGTTCATAAGGATAAAAGGATTTAAATGATGAAATATGAAACCACACACTGCCCAGGATAAGACCTTGTATTTGCATGCTTATTTTTATTGGTTGCCAGCCTCACAGTACTCTCCCCTACCCAAGAAGTTATTTCTTTACCTTCTGGAAGTGGGGGGGCTCCAGTAAGCATACCCAGCAGGCTTTGTGTTTTTCTGTAGCTAGCTGTGTGACTCTAGGTGAGTTGCTCAACCTCTCTGCAAGTGTTTACTTCCACATTAAACAGAATTATTAGCCTGGAATTCTAAAAATCCCTTGGCCATTACTCAGGGTGAAGAGCCAGCATGTTCTTTGCCCTCAGGTTTCAAATCAGAGACAAATACAAAGATGATACTTTGAGGCAAGGGGTCAAAAAGAAACATAAAACACTATTGTGTATAGCTGGTATTCCCGTCAATACATTCTCATCTGAAAAGCAGGTCATGTTTCTTGAAATTTATTATGATAGACTTAGGAAATTATAATTTAGATTGAATCTCTTGCAAATCATTGTTTCTGAGATATTGCTGCCAACGTTCATAATTTTATTTCCTTTTTTTCCCCCCATTAACTTTATTGGTACATTTTAGGTATA
>NW_004624941.1:481897-498503 GCF_000247695.1 Heterocephalus glaber | reverse complement strand
GGGTGCTGGGACCGGCTGAGCTTCCTTTATTTCTTTTTTATACTAGGTAGTCATTCATATGTACATATTTGTGAGAGTAGTATATATAAGCCACACACATATCTTATATTTTCCCTACAGTTCAAAGTTGAAAAACATGAGAAACCTTCAAGCAACATTTCATTGACCCCAAATAGCAGGCATTTTCTCTTGAATTAAGTTAGTGATAAAATTTATTATATTAACTAAACCAATTTCCATTTGTTTTGTGTTTTTGTTTTTGGTACTAGGGATCGAACTCGGGTCCTTGCACTTGCGGGACAGGCGGCGGCACCATTGAGCTAAATCCCCAGCCCTCCAATTTCCATTTGATTGCAATGAAAATTCTGTTTGTCATCCTGGCTCTGGAGGTGTTTGCTGGCTAGACACATCTCAGCCTCTCCTACCAGTGCTCTCACCAATTAAGGGGACACAAGAAGATGATAGTGTCACCATCTCCTGTATTGCCAGTAGTAAGGATGGATGCTTCATTCTGACCGACAGAATGGGGCCTTTTCACATTTGTTAATGCCCTGAATTAGAGTGGAAAGCTCCATGTGTCCTTTTACTTATCATGCTACAGAAGTGTAATATGTAAAATCTTATTTATTAAACCATGATGGTGATATATAAAAGGTACGTTGCAAATCATTCTAAACACAGAATTTTGGCTAGAAATGCAAAAGTATGTTTTGTGTCTAGAAGGAGATACACAAATCATCTAGGTCTATGGACTTACTTCATTTTAAAGATGTGCTTATTTAATATGTAAATGGTACACATGTGCTATGTTAAATACACCAGGTACAAAAGGTGCATAAATTACTGTGAAAAGTACCTATACAATCACCCAGATTCAGTATATTCTAAACTGGTCCCCAGGTGGTTAGCTTACCTCTCCAGGGGCAACCAATGTCATTGACTTCTTGTAGTTGCTGTGGCTTATTTTATAGGCAAGGAAGTTGGACCCAGGACAGCAGAATGACTCACCCCAGCTACACACAGCCAACAAGGACTTGCAGCTCAGCTGCAGCCACCCAGGAACCATGGCCTCCCACTGTGCTGCACCTTTACCCACCTGACCCCCTGGGCCAGACCCTAGGCCAGCAGAAGACAAGCTTTGATTACAATGCAAACAAAAACCTTCTAACAGAAGCATGGGCTGTGGAAAATATACAAACTGCTTTTATTTGGCTGAATGCTCAATTAAAGAGCACAGATTATTAATTTTGAAAGAGCTGCATAAAAAATCTTCACAGAAAGAAACAGCCTGAGATTGGGAAATAATCATCCTGCAGACCTTTGTGGAGGGGGAAACTTTGCTTGAACTCTAAGTCTTTGACTTTGCTAACACAGCCTGGATTCCTTCACCCCAGCCCCAGTCATTACCTCTTGGCTCTCCCAGCTGTATCTGGGGCATTGTGGCTGAGATATAATAGGAAATGCAGGGGCATCTCAATTTCTTATAATAGTTTTATCTATAGAAACCTGTGAGGACATTCCCTGCCTGGGAGACTTCCTTACCTGGGAAGGGATCCTCCCCCACAGTGCCTCCAGTGTGAGCGAGGGAGCCTCCATTCCTTCCCCACAACTGTGGCTGTGACCCCACCTGTCCTCATAACAGGATACATCCTCTGCTGGGAAATGGGCTGGCTGTAAGCATTCAGGGCTTCTTGCTGCCTGCTTGGTAATGAAGGTTATAGGAAAAACAATCACAGACTCAAGCCTTTGAGAAGCTATGTACTTGAATTAACAAGGAAATCTATGTCCAGTCAAATTGTCTCTTATCTTTTCAATTTACATTGTATTAGGACAATGTAATTACAGAGACCTCGAAGAAGGCCACGGGCAAGATGAAAGAGTAAATGCAGAGAAGCTGTGCCCGCTTCTTCCCTGCCCCAGGAAAGATGCCCCTCCCTGCAGCTGACACTTCTGCGCCTCTTCTCTTTTGAGTCTCACAACAACCCCGAACAGCAAGAATTCTCATTGATTCCATTTTAAGGGTAAGAAAAGCCAAAGCCCAGAGAAGTCAAGTGATTTAGACCAAGCCACCTAAGGCAGATGTGCAGTCCTGGACCCATTCTCTCTGTGTTCCCCATTGCTTCTCCTCCTACCCTTTCTCTCAATCCCTGGCTTTGTCCTTCCCTCCTTCCAGTCACTGACTTTGTCTGAGACCTTATCTTCTCTTTCTTCAAATAGTGCCACCAAGTCCTTCTTACAGTTTCAGATATCACTTCTCTGCAGTGCTTTACTGCTCAACTGCAATGGGGGCCGAACTGCCCCCTGTATCAGGGTCACAGATTCTGCAGGCTCTGAAAAGCACCTGAATGACTCATGCTTCAGACAGGAGGATCTGGGGCCAGAGCAGCAGGAGAGGAGACCAAGCCAGGCAGGGGATTTCGAGGCTCTAGCCCTCTGAGGAGGGCCTGAGGAACAGCTTGTGTCTCCAGCCTGCAGAAACTGAAGGACAAAGTAGGCATCAGAGCCAGGTGACAGATATTCTAGGCTTTGCAGACTGTGCAGTCTCCATCAACTCCGCTGTTTTAGTGTGAAACCAGCTATGGGTGATACAGGAACAAGCAAGGTTGGATGTGGTCCAATAAAATTTTATTTGCAAAGCCAGGTGATGGCTGTACAGGTCACAGTTTGCAGCTGCTGGCATAAAGCCTTGCAAAATGACTCCTGTCCTTGCAAAGATCTGACCACATCCTCTGTCCAGACCAGAAACCAGGGCCAAGCCTTGTTGTGGCCATGACAGGACATGATGTCCCCACCCCTGCTCTGTGAAGAGACAGTCTATAGACCTGGATAATAGGTCCTGATAGGAACTGGGGAGCAAATCTAGGATCTCCAGGGTTTGGGACCAAGGTAAGAAAAGGTGACAGGGGGCAGAGGTTGGAGCAAGGGGAATTTATTGATAGCCAGGCACTGGGCTGTGATTCAGGCTTCATATGGAGCTAAGAGCATGAGGAGCCAGTGGCAGCTGCCTCCGTATGGCTCCTTGAAGTTCTGGCCCTTGCAAAGCCAAGTCCTGGATCTGCTCTGGCAGCAGAGGCAGAGTCAAGGTGGGCAGGAAAGTGGGAGGGTAAGGAGAGCTAACTGTATGACCAGAGAGCTCAACGAATCACCGTGCCCCAGAGAGGAGTGGGAAATGCACCTGCACTGTGTTAATGAAGACCCACCAAGGCATCTGGCTTTCCCGGAAGCTCCACACTGCAGCCTTCTGTGCCCTGGATGAAGCTGGAAAACCCTGCCTGCTGTCCAGGGTAAGACAATCAGTGAACAGGGCAGCAGAACCCCAACTTGGCAAGTGTCACATGGTTAGAGGCCAACAGGCCACAGCCAGTGAGGTGGCAAGGGTGGCTTTAATTTTGCTCTTTTTTTTTTCTTTTGGTACCAGGGATCGAACTCAGGACCTTGCACTTGTGAGGCAGGCAGCAGAACCACTGAGCTAAATCCCCAGCCCAAGGGTGGCTTTATAGAAGGGGCTGGCGGCCACTAGACCAGTGTTCCCAGGGGTAGGGTTCACGGGTAACTGGCTAGGATGTGATCTGAGTTCCAGACCAGAAAAAAAGAGATTTGATGAGCAGAGGCTGACACCAGCTGCCATACAGATCCTTATTCCTCCTACTCTCCGGAGTTGAGCCAGTTCATAGGCCTAGAGCCCACATGTCCCCTGGAGGGTCACCATCCTTCCAGTCCTTCCTGTGGATCTATGGAGGGGACTCAGATGTGATGCCCAGGCTAACCCCTAGGCCAAGGGATCCAATATGCCATCGTAGCCCACCTTCCTAGCTCTGATGAGGACATAGGAGGTCAGTCAGTCAGAGACCTGGCTGAAATCATTGCACACTGGCCCATTGCAGCCACAGACCCATCATCCTCTTCTCTTTTCCTGATCACAAGTATGTATTTAATCCCAGAAGCTGAGAGAACCTCTCATTCTTTCCCTGATCTGTGGAGGAAGAACTATTTGGGGTGGGGGTCACCCCTGAAACAATCCCTTCTACCAACCAAGGGAGCAAATCAGAAGCCATGGCGCCTGCTGGGTAGAGTGGTAAAGAGCCCCTCAGAGGTTTAGTGATGGTGGTCTTCACTATATCTTTGCTATTCGGTTTATCCGTGTGGCTCCCGCAGAAGCTAAATGGATACAGCAGATGGAGTGGACCACTGTAAACACAGCCAAATGACAGCTTCAATTGCACAGCAGCTACAGACATGGCATCTTTACTGGAAGAGACAAACACAGACCTGGAAACTCAAAATGTGGCTATTGATCTGGCAAACACATTCTTTCCAAACCCCATCAGAGAGTAGCATAAAAAAGCAGTTCCCTTTTATGAATGAAGTAGAGAACACACTCTCTGCCATGATCTAAGGCAGTGTAACCCTCTTGCTGTGTTTCAACAGAGATGCCTGGGATCTTCTTTGGTTTGACATTTATAAAACATTACCACTGTCTACTCTTGGAGGAGACCATGCTAACTGGACCTGATGAACAGGAAGATGCAAGTATTCAAGATGCCCCAGAAAGACTCAGCCCCCGGAGTGATGGAAGTGAAATCCATAATGATTTGGACCTCATTACATTGATGAGGTCTGTAGATAGGCAGTGGCTTGAGCCTGCCAGGTTTCCCCACTAAGCCAGGTCGCTGTCCCTCACACCTCAAATGCTGAGGGGAGGTGTGGTAGGCTTTTTTGGATTGTGAAAGTAGAATGGAAAGGGCTTTGAAGTATTATTCAACCCATTCTACTAGGCATGCTAGAAGGCTTCCAACTTTGAGCGGAGTAAGAGCAAAAGAGGATTGATTCTCTAGTAGGCCCAAGCTTGCATTCACACCCACTGATGCCCCATGACTGGAAGATCTCACAGGGCTGGAAGAGTCTGTGGTAAGTGAGGATGAGTCTTTTCTGGCAAGCCCTACATGAGAATCCAAGTCAGACTACCAGAGTTCTGGACCACAGGAACTAGTTCCAATCTGAAAGCTTCTTCTGGAAGGCTGCTGGGTGACCCTGAGCTCCTGGCCAGGCTTGCTAGTAGCCCTGACATTGGAGCTGAGGATCATAAGTTGATATTTTTGGTGCACTAAATCATACTGGAAATAGTATATTCAGTACCAGGTCTAAGTCGGTTCAGAGGTAGTCTCTGATCAGGTGCCCTGCCACCTGCAGAGCTGCTGCTGAGGCTCAGATGACGAAAACCCTAAGACCAACTGCCACATGAAAGAGGGATGATTACAGTGGACCTTGCCTCCCAGTACCCAGGTGCAGCCTGTCTGGGCTCACCACCTGCTCACCCACCAAATACACCTCCTTCAGCTCCCCTCTCAAGGATTCGCCACACACCAGGCTGATTGGTAGAGACTCTTGGATGATGCTGCTTCAGACCATGGGACAAATTTATGACAAGGGAGGTGTAGACCAGTGTCTACTCTGTGCCAGGAAGTGTTCAAGTTCTGGAAGCATATCAACAAAGAAAGAAAACTGAAATCCCAAGGCATCTGGTAGTACTCCAGCCTCAATCAGCTTATCCTGGCCTTCCCTGCCTTACAGAGCAGCCACCGAGCAAGAGAATAGGGAGGGCAGAGAAGACCAGGATAGGCTGATTTGGGCTGGCTTTTTTGATCTCTAGTTTTCACTAATTATTTTTCCATTAGGTCTTATTTTCTGGGAAAAGGGGTAGCAGCAGTAGTAATCAGGTGGCTCTCAACTCTAGACCTGTGTCATTTAAGCATCAATTGTTTACCAAATTCCTGTTTTGTAGAAGGCATGTTCTAGGTGGTAGAGACTGGAAGGTGAACCCACATGTTAGTAAGGTAACTAAACCCCATGGCAGGTAAAATGATTACACATTGTCAGAGAAGTCAGGAAGAAAGGACACAAGGGCTAAAACACAGAGTGGCAGAGATGACTCACTCAGATAAGAAGGTAAGGGAGGCCTCTTCCTGGAAGCAACATGGAAGCTGAGAGTTAAGAGATTAAAAGGAGCTGGAGTTGTGAGGAGGGGGAGCAGAACAGCCCAGGCAAAGGAGAGAGCAGATGGCAAAGGTCTGAAATTAGAAAGAGCAGGACAGGTGTGACAGGAAAGGAGCACCTTTGCCCACAGCATCATGGGAACAGCTAGGGAGAAAGGCTGGAGCCCTGCAGAGCCTGAGCCAGGCCAGGTGCACAGATTGTACCCCTGGAGCAGTGGGAAGTATGGTCATTGGGTGAACAGTTCCTGACCTGTAGATTTCCATAGCTGCAAGGAGAGAGGCTGGGTTGGTTGCAAATGGAGCTCAAAGGGCAGAGGGAGCCCCACCTTCACAGGGTCTGCAGCCCCAAATCCAGCTGTCACTGCAAATAGGAGTGGATGGTGCTCACAGATGCTCACAGATGCCCACTGGACAGTGCTCACAGATGCAGTTTCATACACTGGACACTGTTCACAGATGCAGTTTTATCTGAGCTGTTCCAGAGCCCGTGTAGGTTGCCATTTAAGTGGTGAATACCAGGAGTGTTCTGCCTAATTCGGAGAAGCAGGTCAGAGACATTTCTGAAATGCAAACATGATTGTGCTTAAAACCCTGCATCACATGCCTGGAATGGAGCTCAAGTCTCCTCAGCACATGGCCCTGCTGCACCCTCACTCCTCGCTGTCACCACTCCCCACCCAGCTTCTCCAAAACCTGAACTCTTCATTCTCCTGAGCACATTAGGTGACTCCAGGCCTCAAATTCTTTTCTCCTTCCTCCTTTGCCTTTTCAACAAATAAACACAGGGTGAGCAACTCTTCCCAAACCACCAGACAATGCAGGTTGGAAGCCCCTTGGTGCTGAGTACACCCAGCTCGATGGTGATAGTTAACTGCATCAACATGACCCAGCCTCAGGGAGCCCAGATATCTGGTCAGACATTATTTGGGGTGTTTCGATGAAGAAATTTTTGAATGAGGTTAACATTTAAATTGATAGGTTGCACTAAGCAGACTGCTTTCCCTAATATGGGTGTACTCCTTAGTCAGTTTGTGACAGTTAATTGCATGTGGCAACTTCCCTGGGCCATGGGAGGCTCAGAGAGCTGTTAGCCTTTATTTCTGCTTGTGTCTGAGGGGAATTTCCAGAAGAGATCAGGATTTGGGGAGGTGGGATGAGTGGGCAGAAAGCTCTGCTCAATGTGTGTGTGGGTGGGAGAAGCTTCACCTAAATAGAACACAAAGACGGGGTCAGAGTCAGCTGGCTCTCTCCGTGAGCTGGAACAGCGAGCTTCAGCCCCTGGGCTCTTGGTTCAGGTGTTCAGTCTTGAACTAGAATCTATATCATGACCTCTTAGCTCTTGGATCTTCAAACTGGATTTCCTGACTCTGCAGCTTTCCGACAGCAGGTTGCAGGGTGTCTCAGCCTCCATAACTGTGTGAGTTAACACTGTATAACAAATCATTTGGGGGCAGAGGAGTGATCTTATTGGTCTGTTCCTCTGGAGACCACTGACTAATTTACAACTAAACCCTGAATAGAACTAAGAGGATGCCTTCTGTCTTCCCCAGTAAGAAAGAAGCCCACTGCCTTCACCCTGGGCATCTTCTCCTGCTTTCAGGCTTGAATCAAAGCATCCACTCTTCCCAGCTCAAACTTTCTGCCCTCAGACATGATCCCCATCACCGACCTCCAGGACCTCAGTCTTTACGGGTGGACCAGAGCTCAACCCAACTTCTCTGCTCACCTATCTTGCCTTGGGACTTGCACCTTCATTATTTTTTAAAGCAATTCCTCATAATAGGTCATTTTATATTTGTATATATATACACACAAGTAGAAAATTTTATATAGATGTATTTATGTACATATAAAGACAAATATGTCTTTGCCTGCATATGTCCATAGAAGTATGTGTTATATATACAAATGACCCTTGAACAATGTGGGGTTGGGGCACTCACCTCTCTATATAGGTGAAATATCTATGTTTATCTTTGACCTCCCCAAAACTTCATAAATAGCCTACTGTCGACTAGAATGCCTTGCCATTAACCAATACAGTTGATTCACACATATTTTGTAATTTGTATTTTGTATTATTTACAGTGAACAATTCCTGAGAGCCAGTAGAGATCACTTTTCACCATGATGCACAATGATGCAGAGATGAATGATAACAGCAGATACAGACCTGATGATACGAGCAGAGAGATGAAAAGTCTATGAAAGAATAAAGAGAGTGCTGGAGATCAAACACTGTAGGAGAAATGGGGATGCATATGGTGGGCTCATTAGTCAGCCAAATAGGGCTGAGGAAAGATTCTCCAGATGGAAATTAACCCAGTGCAAATCTCCAGGGCTGAAAAGCAAAGACAGAAAAAGAACAGAATATCCAAACTGTGGGACAAGTGCAAAGGGTGCAACAGACACACAATGGGAGATGTAAAAAAGAAAAGAACAGAGAAAATACTTGGAGCAACAATTACAAAATTCCCCAAAATTGTTAGACACTACCCCATAACACAAAGTAGAATAAATGCAAAAAACAAAAACAAACCAACAGAAACAAGGAAAATTCCTAACCCAAGAACATCATATTCAAGCTGCATAAAGTCAAAATCAAATATAAAGAAAAAAAACCTGTTTAAAAACTGGAGAACTAGAAACACCTTACCTACAAAGAGCAAAGACAAGAATTACCTCAACTTTTCAGAAGCCAGAGAGAGCTATTCTTGTTGAGCTATTACTCTGTTGAGAAAGAAATTCATCAATGTAAAAATTCATACCCTATGAAATAATCCTTCAAAAGTGAGAGTGAAATAAAGACTTCCTCAAAAAAAATTGAATTGTTGCTATAGACCTGCATTGCAAGAAATGAAAAATGTTCTTCAAAGAGAAAAGACCAAAAACTTTGATTTATATAGCAAAAGAAAGAGCACTGGAGAATGATTAAGTGAAGATAAAATAAAAACATTTACTTTTCTTATTCTTAATTGATCTAACAAATAAATGATTGTTTAAAGTAACAGCATCAAGATTATGTACATTAATGGGTATGCATGTGCTATGTGTGCTTGTGTCTAAGCAAAATAAGTACCAGTGATAATAAAAGTGCTGAGAGGGAGGAGCTGGGAACAGTTTATTATTATAAGATGCCTATATTATTATTTGAAAGTGACCTTGGATTACCGTACATTACAAACTCTAGGACAACTACTTTACAGGTTTAAAAAGAAGTGTAACTTATATGTCAACAAATGAGAGAAAATGGAATCACACAAAATGCTTAAATAAAACCTCAAAGGCAGAAAAAAAGCAGACAACAAAAATAGGAAAAAAGAAGGATAGCAAATAGTAAAGAGTAACAAATATGGTAGGCATTAGTTCAACGATATCAATAATCATTTTAGAGGCATCAACTAAAAGAAGGTTGTGAGAGTGATTTGAAAAGTAATGCCACCTACATGTTGTCTACAGGAAACCTACATTAAATATAATGACACACGTAGAGTGAATGTAAAGGAATGAAGTAAGATATGCTATGCTATATGCTATGCTATATTAAATGAAATTACACCAATTATCTACAATGTCTTCTAGAAGACAAAAGCAGAACACTTCCAACTCGTTCTATGAAAACAGTATTACCTAATACTAAAAGCAAAGACATTACAAGAAAAGACCAATATCTTTTGTGAACATAGATGCAAACTCCTGAATAAAATATTAGCAAATAAAAGTCAGTAATGTACAAAAATAAACAAATACTACAGATGGCACATAGGCATACAGAAAGATTCAATATCATGTGTTATCAAGGAATTGCAAATTAAAACATTGATGCACCACTACACTTGATGTACCTGTTAGAATGGTAAAGCTCCAGAACACAGAAAACAACAAATACTGACGAGGATGAAGAGCAACAGAAACTCTCATTCTTTTCTAGTAAGAATGTAGAATGATGTGGCCACATTGGAGGACAATTTGGAGTTTCTTACAAGAGAAACTGCTCTTGCCAACCAGCAATTGCACTCCTAGGTATTTGGCCAAAGGAACTGGAAACTTACGTCCACACAAAAATATACACACAGATGTTTACAGCGAATTTATGCATAGTTGCCAAATTTTAAAGTCAACCAAGGACATCAACCAAGACTTCCCTCAGTTGTTGCTTGGATAAGGAAGCTATGGTACCTCCAGAAAGCACAGTAGTATTCAACACTAAAAATAAATGAGCTACAAGCCATGAAAAGACATGAAGGAATCTTGAATTGTGTTACTGAATGAAAAAAAATCTGAAAAAGCTGCATGCTATATGATTCCAACCTTATGAGATACCGGAAAAGGAAAGCTATGGAAACATCAAAGAAATCAGTGATCACCAAGGGTTGGAGGGAGCAGGAGGATAAACAGGTGGAGTATAGTATCTTTGGGGCAGTGAAATTGTCCTGCAGGATACTACCTGATACAGACATATCATCACACACTTGCCAAAACCCAAAGGAAGCACACCAACAATGATTGCTATGGCTTTGGAGGATAATGGTGTATTAATGTAGATTCAGCAGTTGTAACAAATATACCTCTCTGGTGTAGAATGTTGATCATGAGGGAAGTTCTGTGTGGGGCCATGGGAGAGATAGTATATGGGAACTCTCTGGATTTTCAACTCAATTTTTCTATGAACCTAGAATTGTTCTAAAAAATAAAGTTGATTAAAAGCTATGTCCTAAATTTTGGTAGAAATAACACCTAGCTAGAATGCCAATCCTGCTTGTCCCAGTGTCTTACCAAAATATAGGCAGATGCAAAACTGCAAATGTATATTGATTGCTTAGCAGTCTAATAGCCTGATTCAGGGATCTGGGAAAAGAGAAACTAAAGCAAACTGCAAAGCAGATGAACTAAATAAAGACAAGTGTATCCAGCTTGACCTCATGCCTGCCTTGTTTACCTACTCATGGTAAGAAAGATAACAACGATCAAAGATACAGCTGCACTTTTATCTCTCCTTTCATCTGTGCCATCTCAGAGTCCAGGGCCCAGAAAATGGGTGTCTAGTTCTCTGTTCTCTGTTGTCGCTCCATGAGGAGGGAGAGAGGCTGTTCTGACCTGCTGGCCATCTTTCTACTTCCAGCCAGAGAATGCTACTCAGAACAACGGAGCAGATGAAAGCGGTTGGGGAGGCTGGTGTGCACACAACACACTCCAACAGACATGGTTCTCCAGAGAAAATTCTTTTTCTTCCCAAAAAAGTACAGAATAGATAGATTCCGTGAAACAGATCAGAAAGTTAGGAAGACAGCAGATTTAGATGAAAAGTTAAAAAGCATAAAAAGTGAACAGACACAAAAAGGAAGTAGGAAGATGAAAAAAAAAGAAATAAGTTGAGAAATTCTAAGCAGTAAGCGAAAAACTCAGGTGGTTCTAAACATGACCAGGAGTTCTTTGACGTGCCTATCTTCAAGAGGTCTGGGTCCCTACCTCTTAAATCTGAATGGATGCATTGCCCCGGGCTTTTAAAGTTAAGCGTAATGCTAGCCGCATGTGTAATTTTAAATGTTTTAGTAGCCACATAAAAAAGTAAAAGAAACAAGTGAAATTGATGTTATAATACATTATATTTGACTAAATATATCCAAAATATTATGGTTTCAACATGTAATAAAAATTAAAAGTAATGAAGTGTTTTGTATTCTTCTATGAATACTAAGTTTTTGAAACCCAGAATGTATTATGAGACCACAACATGTCTCAGTTTGGCCAAATCACATGTCAGCAGTCATGGCATAAAGTGGTCTCTCATTTCTGGAGGGTTATGCAGCACAGAAAAAACAAGTGACATTAGACAGATTTTTGGTCAAAACTGACCCTGAAACTAAGAAACAAAGATGAGAGGAAAGCCCTTCAGGAGACCTCCCCGATGTCCTTATGGAGGGAACTCTCCTTCCAAACAATAACCTTCCCCTCCCCACCTTCCTGTCCTCCATGACAGAAATCACCTCAAGCAAGGTTATTGTTCTCTCTGTACTGTACTGTATTTTATTTCACATTTTTGTTGTTAAAAAATACATATCACTTAGAACGGACTAATCTTATGGGAAAATTTGATTTGGTTTGTGACCAGAATCGTGGGATGAATTAAGTTCATGAACTGACAGTTCTGATATATTTCGTATCAGAAACATCTGTAGTTCCCAAAGCAAGAAAGTGGCAAAGAAAAAAGAGAAAGCATTACAAGCCAAAGAAATTAGGGAAGATGAAGAAGAAGCAAAAAACTAAAGAAAAGGGGTTAAGAAAAAGAAATCCAACTATGTCATTAATATTATTCATTTTTTAGCTTAGGAGCCCCTAATAATACAGTTCTTTATAGATACGTATTTGTGTATTAAAAGTTCCAAACAGCATGCCCGGAAATGGCACTGGAATTCATAACAGTACGTACCTCTGGGGAAGACGAAGGTATTGATGTTGAGTCTGATACACAGGAGCCTCTTGTCCCAGGAATAATAGATTTCTTTAAACAACACTTAGTTAATAGGACAATGTATTAAAATTGAATAGAACAGGGGTACAGAGGTGTCATACTTCTCTCTATTCTTAGCTATATGCTTGAAATATTATCAATAAAATAAATGTAGCAATAGAAAACATGCAAGACTCCTCTCCACTTGCAGCCCCTCTCCCTCTGTGCTCAGAGGAGGCAGATCAGAGTGAGAACTGTACATAGTGGGAAATCCTCCCCCGGCATCTCACCAGAACAAGGAAGAGTCAGACTGAGCTTGAGCCTGTGGATCTCACAACTGCTGTTCCAATAACAATGAAACTTGAGGAGGCAAAATTTGTTTGCAAACTTCCCTCTGCCTGTGTAATTTTTAGGAAATCTCAGACAGTCACAGAGGGATGAGTCAGACTCTCAGCCCTCCTAGCCAGAGACTCCAGAGTCAGGAGAAACATGTCACAGCACACACAGAAGAAGAGTGGGTGTGTGCCGGAGCTGAGATCCTGTAAAGACACAACACTGACTTCCTTACCGTCGTTGGAGAAAATCGAGTCCCTTAAAGTACACAGTTGTGAATGTGCTTTTGCGAGATGAGCAGCCTTGTTACTGTATCTCAGAAATGTCTTCTGGTCCTAAATGTGAATTAGTGCACTCTTATCCCCATCCCCACCACATACACTCACACACCAACCTTCCTTATTCCTCCCTCGACCTCCAACCACCCTACCCCAGCACTCAGGACTTCCACAGCACAGTCAATACTCTTTGGAGTGAGCTCTCCTCACAACCAGCCCTCCACCCAAGATGGTTACAAATTAGAGGCAGAAAGGAGCCATGGAGTGAAATGCTAATGAACCAAACGGAACTTCTCTGTGTTTCCTCAACACATTCATTGTGCTGACCATTGCTCTTTTTGTTTCTATAATCTAGGATGTTACCATCATACCCATCCTTCAAAACTCAGTTTGAAAATCACTTACGCTTGAACTCTTCCCAAATGTCACCAGGCAAATATGACCTTTCACAAAACTTTGACTACACACATCTTCAGAATGACTTCCTCTTTGGCATTTGTGCTCTTGTGTCTAGAAATGTCTTCCAAGACTGTCTTCCCATCCCCAAGTGGCTAGAGGACAGATACTATATCCCATGCACTTCTGCATTGCCTCTGGCATTTAGCAGAGATTCCTGCTTTGAGTAGCTAATTAGTCATATTTTCTTATTGATAAGATGCAGTTCTAATGTCAGTAAGCATAAGACATCATGCCCAGTTTCATTTCCTGGAATTCAGGCCAACCAACACTTACACCTAATTCTGACAACAGCACACTAGATAATTTGGACCCATTCTTCCAACATTTTGGAAATAATTTCTAAAAAATATTGCTCAAACAGCAGTCATTGATTTCTTTCTGTGTTCATCATTATGCATAATTGGCTCTGGTCTATCATCTAATTTAACTCTCTCCCTTCAATTTTTGTCTACATTACTCTGTTAAACCCAGTTACTGAGTGCTTAATTTTTGAAAATAATGTCTTAGTCCTAGAATTTGTTTTTGATTCATTAAAAAAAAAACTTCTATGTTACTTTTCATTGTTTTTTTTTTTGGTATTTCTTATTTCTGTTTTCTGCTATTGTTAAAAGATGCTTGGCTTCTTTTCTTTGAATATTATACTCCAGTGTTAGTTCCAATATCTCAAATTATTGTGCAACTCTTTCTACCATTTACTGTTTCAGCTAAGGTTTTCTTTTGCTGTAATTTTAAAAGTAACTACTAAAAGAATAAAAGTGCAAAACATAAAAACTAATACTGAACAAAAATGGAATAATGAAAAATAATAATCTAAACGCATATAACAAAGAAGAGAAAGTAATCATAAAATAAATGAAACACATTAGCCCCAAATATATCAGTATTTTCTGCTAAATATAAGTGAAATTAACTTTTTTGTTAAAATACAAAGATTTTTATTTTTTTACTTTTTTAAAAATTCTTTTATTGGTACATTTTAGGTATACAATACATTTACATTTCTCATTGGGAACTTGTTCCTTTACATGATGTATCTTGATTCTTATTTTTCCCCATTCCCAGCCCTCCCTTCAACCCCTCCAGTCCTCCCTATTTACAAAGATTTTGTTCCTATTTTTCCATTTTCTCATATTAATCCCATTCCCTTCTAGCCTTTCCCCTACCCCTCCCACTTCCTTCCCCTTTGGCCCTTTTCTTCCTATTTCACATTATCTATTATATCTTTTAGTCCTTATTTACATTTCAGTTTCTCAGACCAGAAAACTATTCGGTATTTATACATGTGTGTCCTATTTATTTCACTTAAGAGTATTGCCTCAATGTGCATCCACTTAGCTATAAATGTCTCTAATTTCTCATTTTTTATGGCTGAGTAGTACTCCATTTTAGGAAAAAAAAAACCCCACATATTCTTTATCCAGTCTCCAGTTGATGGGCAAATGGGCTGCTTCCAAGTATTACCTATTACAAGTTGTGCTGCTATGAACATGGGTGCACATATGTCACTGTGGTATGACTCTTTTAATTCTTTGGGGAAGATACCCAGCAGGGAAATAGCTGGGTCAAACGGGACTTCCAGTCCTAGTTCTATGAGTTATCTCCATACTGATTTCCACAGTGGTTGCACCAGTCGACACTCCCACCAGCAGTGGAGGAGGGTTCCTCTTTTCCCATATCCCCGCCAGCATTTGTTATTGGTTGATTTCATGACAGCAGCCATTCTTTCCGGAGTGAGGTGGAATCTCAGTGTTGTTATCATTTGCATCTCTCGAATGACCAGTGATGTTGAACAATTTTTCATGTATTTATTTGCTATTTCTACTTCTTAAAATACAAAGGATTTTAGCCCAGATTAAAACAAATCACAATTAAAATCTGCCTAGGACCTATAGGAGACATATAGAAATAATACAGAAAAGTTGAAAGAAAAACAATATAAAAGATGTATTATGTACCTACTACTCAAGAAGAAGCTTATATTGTTATCCTAATGTAATAATAATTGACTTTAAGGTAAAATGTCTACTTTACTATAGATAAAGGTATCACTCTTTAATGTTGGAATGTTTCAACCAGTGTAATGATCTTATATTGGATGTGTCTCATTACATAGCTTCAAAAATATTTAAGGAAAAAAATGACACAGAGCTATAAAGAAAAATATGTGTTTCCACAAATGTAGTAAGAAATATTAAGATAATAATGAATAGGGTAAGCAACCAAACCTTGACTAGAACATAGGTATATGTACAATGTGATTACCAGTGTAGGGTAAGAGCAGCACCATAGCCAATGTATACAAAATACTCCTTTTCTTCAAGCATCCACTGAACTTTTACAAGTGTTGACCATCTAAAGGACCATTCAGAAAACATCAGGAATATTTCAAGGATTGCAATCATATGGAAAACTATTATTATGACAATACATTCAGGCAAGATATACAACAAATCTTAAAATAATTACACCATCTCAACATTTAAAAAATTACAAAATCCATTTTCAGATAATTCATGGATCAAAGAAGAAATGAGAAGGAAAATTAGAAAAATTTTAATTAAGTGATAAATAAATTATTACATATAAAAATGTTAGAGAATGGGTTATAGCTCAGTGATATATGTACAAGGCCTTGGGTTCTGTCATTTACACAGCCAAATCCAAATAAATAAATAATTAAATAATTTTATAAATGTACTAAAGTAGTACCTTAAGAAAAACAAGATTAACTGAGGCAGGTCTGCCCATGCCCTACCGAGGTCCCGAGTGGCAAGGAACACGCCAAATCAGCCCGCTGCAGATAGGCAGGTCTGCCCATGCCCTACTGAGGTCCCGAGTGGCAAGGAACACGCCAAATCAGCCCGCTGCAGATAGGCAGGTCTGCCCATGCCCTACTGAGGTCCCGAGTGGCACGGAACACGCCGAATCAGCCCGATTCAGACAGGCAGGTCTGTGCATGCCCTACCGAGGTCCCGAGTTGCCTGGAAGACCCCGAATCACCCCGCTGCAGACAGGCAGCCACCTGGTTCCACACTACAAAGACACAGAGGACATCAGACCACCAGACCAAGGTACTGAGTCTCGCTGCTCCC
>NW_004624941.1:380291-429979 GCF_000247695.1 Heterocephalus glaber | reverse complement strand
TGGAGGAAAGATAGCCTCTTTAATAAATGATGCTGGAAAAATTGGGTTTCAACTTGCCAAAGATTAAAACTAGACCTATATCTCTCATCATGCACTAAACTAAAATTGAAATGGATTAAATATCTAAATATTAAAACAGAAACACTGAACCGGCTGGAAAAGAGGTTAGGTAGCACTAACTCAACCTTCTTTTCATCACCTGCCTTCCTTCCCTAAAGGCTTTCAAGCCCCATCCTGGGAGCATCTCCTTGAAGGAGCCTTCTTTGAGTTGGCCAACCTTGCAAATCCCCTCCGAGGGTTAGTCCTAATAGAAGGCCCTCAGCCCCAGGACTGTATATAATTGTGTGGCCATGTGTGGTGTGGCACAGCTAGATCAGAGGTCTAACTTTAACCCCTACACACATCACCTTCCCCACTACCACCACCACCACCACCACTACCATTCCCACCACTATCCCTGGAGCCAGGACCTTGGTTACAGCACACACCTGGTGACTAGGTAGGTGTATATAGTGGTGAGTCGATGTATGAATGGTGATGCCATTCTGGCCAGTAGTTTGACTTACTAAAAAATGAATGAATGAATGAATGAATGATACAGTGTCCAACTTACATCATAATTGAGATGAATGGAGAAAATGGTTGCACTTAATGGAATAAATCTGGAGAAATAACCTCTGCTTTTAACAGTTACCTGAATAACAATTACTGCTAACATCATGGACTGTTTGTCACATGCCAGGGGTGTTAGTGACTGTTTGCTGCATAACAAGTGATCTCCAAGGTTATCAGGTCATAACAACAAACATTTATCATTGCAGTACCAGTGGGTTAGGAATTCAAGACACTCTACCTGGTGGTTCTAGCCCAGAATCTTCTGCTAAGTTGTGGTCAGGATGTTGGCTGGAGTTGAGAAGGTTGAACCAGATGGTTCTCTGCAACTCTTAAATGCCACCACACACTGTGACACTGTAATGTCCTGGAGTTCCCGTAGCCTGAGTCTCCTGCAGTGACACAGTCCCAGAAGGAGCAGCTTGCTGAGTGGAGATTATGGTTCAGTCCTGAGGTACAGCTGGAGTTTACTGACACTTCTCTACTGTCATCTTGTGGTCACTTCTCATACTGCTATAGTTCTAAGAAGAAGAATTTATCACGTATTCAAGTATCTACAGAAAACGCTAATTACAATACTAAATGCAGTGCTTTGGATAGTGTTTTTTAGGAGCAGTGGTAGCTATACATCCATGCAAGTTGGCCATAGAGGATTTAGTTATGCTAAAAGTAAGACACTCAGCCCCAGAATTGTATGAAACTATATGGCAGTACAGAATGTGGCCCAGAGGTAGAACAGAGGTCTAACTTTATCCATACACGTATTACCTTCACCACCACCATTATTCCCACCAACATCAACATCACCACCACAATCATCCATCATCTGTACTACACCCAGCATGCCACCATCACAAACACCACCACCATCACCACCACCATCATCCACCATCCATGCCATCTCCACCATCACCACCACTAGCAGAAACATCAACACTACCAGCATAATGAGCACCACTACCCCCTATACCACCAACAATACCACCAACATCACAATTCCCCATCACCACTACCCACCACCCCCGTCACTCCCATCATGACCATTAATTTCAGGATCACTGCCAACACCACCCACATATTTGGAGATACCAAACAATGAGGACTTTTTTTCATTTCTAGGACAAAATACTCAACACCCGAAGTTAAAGGAGGAAAGGTTTATTTTAGCTCACAGTTTGTAATGGTTTCAGTCCATAGTCAGCTGACTCCATGGCAGAGTGGCATGGCAGAAGGGCATAACAGAGGTGAAACAATCCATGGTGAGGCAGGCAGGAAGCAGTAAGCTTTTCTTTCCCTTTCTATTCCATTCAGGCTAGGAACCTATTGGTTGGTGCCACCTACACCCAGGGTGGATCTTCCCATTATCCACACCCAAAACCATGCTAACCAATCAGTGAGTTAATCCAGTTATCACACTCATAATCTAGTATCACACACCCATGATCTAGCTACCTCCCCAAACCCCTCACTTGTGCATGAGGCCTGGGGGGACATCTAGATATAAGTCATAGCAGAAATTTAATAGAATTAATAACAAATAGAACATATTAGCTATGAAACTGAATATTTGTACAAAATTTTTTACTTTAATAATAACATTCACGAATATTTTATTATTGACACCTTGCAATGGTCTTAAGGGGTGAGGCAAGTGCTAGTACCATCCTTGTATTTACTTTTCTTTTGAGACTTTTCATACAGCAAAGTACAAAAAGGCAACATAACCAACACCCACAAACTTGCCACCCTGAACTAACAAGTGCTAATATTTTGTCATCTATACCTCTGAATTGTTTAAAATAAAAAAAAAATTCACAAATAAAATGGAAGCCTCCATTGGACCCCTCCCCATTCCCATTTCCTACCCTCCATTCCCATAAGTAACCTCTTATTTTACAACTTCATATACTATCTGTGTTTTTATAACTTTACTATGTATATTTATGGCATGTACACATATACACATATGTTTTTCCATATGTTATACAGAATACTGTTTTCCGTGTGTTTTTAGTGAGCTATGAGTGGTGTCACATTGGAACGTTCTGTAACTGTTTTCATTCTGCAACATGTTTCGATGTCATTTGATGCTGTTGGGCAGGAAGCTATTCCACATCTCCAACTGTAATAAAGTATTCCACATATAAGTAGCTACATTTTGTTTATCTGTTCCTCTGTTGAAGGGCACTTTGGTTATACCCAACATCACCACACACGGTGCTGCAGTGAACATCATTATACGTGTTTCTTAATATCATATTTAATTATGAATGAGGAAACCAAGTCTCTGAGGGGAGAGATCACATGATTCACTCATCCTTACACAGCTCCCAGAGTCAGGATCTGATCGGGGCTCACTTTCTCTGTACTCCAGGGATCTTTTCTGCATGATCCTGCAGGTGTTGGGGTGTTAACAGCTCATAAAATAGATAAGAAAAAAGTAACTATTTTAAGCTATGAAATACCTAATCTTGACCAAATGGTGGTTCTGGATAGAATATAATTTAAATTTTTTAAAGCACCATAAGTTGAAAGTTGCATGGCAGTTGTCCAGTATCATTTGTTATGGGGTGAACTGTGTTTCCACCAAAATTCCCATGTTGAGATGTGAAGACTCAGGGAGAAGACAACCCTCTACAGGCCGCAGAGAAGGGACTCAGAAGGAGCCAACTCTGCAGACACCTTGACCTCAGACTTCCGGGCTCTAGTACCATGTAGGAGTTTATTTTTGTCATTTAAGCTGCCCCATCTGTTTTCACTTTGTTATGGCAACCTGAGGATAGAGAGGTTGGGTTCTGGTCAGTTCTAATTGGAGCTTGGTAGTAGCAAGGCACAGCCCTCCAGGGTCCACCACAGCCCAGGTGGAATAGCTAATGACCTTCAGCCCTCCTTCCCTGATGACAGACTTCCAGAGCATTAGTTCTTGTTTCTACCTTGATACTTGGAAGTTGTCCTTGATAAGAGTCCTAAGTATTTTTAGAACCGGAAATGTCCAGGTTTCTCAATTCTGCAAACCAATCAGTCAGCTCTGGTGGGTAGAGTTTCTGGGATCTGATCCACCATTTTCTATGATAATAATGTGCATTGCTATCCAGTGCTCTAGCCAGCCTGTGGGTCCCTGTCCTTTTGACATTTTAATATCTACTAGCAAGAGCCATAGAGTTAAGAGAAGAGAACATTTACAACTCATTCTTAGCAAAAGTCCCCATCTCAGTGGCCTCATAGTTAGTGGATGGAATCATCAGCTCCAGTCAGCACCTTGTCCCTGGCCAAGACTCCCTTTATCAGAAGTTTTCATGAGGGATGCGTGGAAAGATCTTATTTATTCTGCAAATAAACAAATAGCTTTCCTCATTTGCTAGCATATGGCTTTGTGAAAATTGATTAAATGCTCTGTGCCTCAATTTCCCCAATCTGTAAAGTAGAAATATTAATAGTTCCTGTGTCACAGAGCTTTTGTGAGTGCTAAATGAAATGCTACACATAGAGCACTTAGAATTTTACTTGGCACATAGCAAGAAAACAAACCAATTTCTCTTGTAGTTACTAAAACTGGTGTTACAGCAAATACATATCAGGATAGGTTAACATAATTTCTCCTATCTTCTCTCACTCCCTATTTTTTACTATTTGTTGTTTCACAGCTTCAATTATTAGAATTTATAAAATGAATTATACCTAGATTTTCCTTGGTTGCCTTGTCTTAGTTGTCTACTTTAATAGATAAAATGCTGTTTACCACCTGCTTTTCTTATGGTGGCTTCTTGTTCTTTCTGGCACGATAGATCTTATTCAAGAATAGCTCAAAGTATACATAGACCTGAATTTTTATATATACCTTGTATTTTCTAATCCTGCTAAATTCAAATACAAGTTCTAGGGGCTCCTAGAGATTTCTTAATATTTTCTCTGTAGATGATCATTTCATCTACATATAAAGATTTTACTTCTACCTTGCCAATCCTATGCTATTTGTTTCTTTTTATTGCCAGACTTATTTTGGTTTGGGCCTATGTTTCAAAGTTTAATGGACAGACAAAGGGTAGGCATATCTGCCCTTGTTCCCCACCTAAAGGAGAAAGCATTGTATCTTTTCCATTCATATAAGGCGTTTTTGCTGGAAGTATGAAGTACATGTCTTTGATTTGTTGAGAAGTTTCTGTTCTACTTCTAGTCTCCTGATAGCTTTTACATGAACAGCTGTACAATTTAGTCCAGTACTTTTTCTGCAACTACTGATAGGATCATATGGCTTTTTCCTTTCCTCTGTTAAAATGATGACTTTTGGGGGTGGATCTTCCGATGCTGAACCAACACTGCCATCCCTATAATAAAACCACTTACTACATACTGTCAGATCTGACTTCTAATAGTTTGTTTTGTTAAACAAATTTTTATCTATGTTCATACTTTTTCTTCTATTATCTTTATCCAGTTTTAGTATTGGCACAATGTTGATTTCCTAAAATGAGGGGAGAAGTGCTCCTTTTTTCTGTTTTAAATGTTTGATATAATTCATCAGTTAAAATGTATATGAGCCTGTTGTTGTCATATAGGTAGTTTTTCAAGCTAGGAATATACTTTCATTAATAGATGCTATTCAAATTTTATATTTCTTCCAGAGTCAGTTTTATTGATTTGTCTTCCAAGGTACTTCTTAGAAGTTGTCAAATTTATTTCAAAAAAGATTTTTGTAATATGCTTTCTGTATCCTTTTAAATTCTGTAAAATCTGTGGTAATGTCCTCTAAATCTTGATATTGTAATAAAAAATGTATAATTGATATTGTGTAATAGGAAGAAAAGGTCTAAAGGAGTAGGGGAAGGGGGAGGGGGAGGGGAAAGGAAAGAAGGGAAAAGAAAAAATATGAAAAAAGGAAAAAAATGGAAACAAAGTCTTTGTAAATAGGGAAGGGTGGAGGGGGTGAAGGGAGGGCAGGGGAAGGGGGAAAAAATAAGAACCAAGATACATCATGTAAAGGTACACGATCCCAATGATGAATGTAACTGTATTGTATATCTAAAATGAACCAATAAACTTAATGGAAAAAAAAAGAATGGCTCATGGGTCTCTGTCACCTGGATTCATGCCAGTCATACAATGGCCACCTGCTGCCTTTTTCCTTAGGTCCACTCCAAGCTGAGCTCTTTGTAGAGAGGACCCCACCACCCCACCGTCTTCTCCCAGTCTCTGTCATGGGGAGGTTTGCAATTACATGAAATCTTTCTCTGGTAAATCACTTGCTTTTTGCCTTCTTTTGTTCTTGAATAATTTTTGTTGATCATTTCATTATCTTTCCCTGAACAATTCTGTACTAATGATTCTGTTTCAGTTTTCTTGAAAAGCAAGGTATACTCCCCCGACCCTGCCTCAGTACCAGGAATTGAACTCAGGACCTTGTGCTTGTCAGGCAGGCATAGTGCCACTGAACTAAATCCCTGGCCCGCACAAGGTACACTTTTAGACTGAGATTTAAGTCTTTAGTTTTATAAAAGCTTTCTTTTTCATATCTTTGAGGTTGTCAGTTCTATTTCCTTCAGAACACTAACTATGTGTGTGACGAATACCCTTTGTTGTACACATCTTTCAGGCCGTCCCACATGATGTCAGCTCTTTGTTCCCCATTTTACTTTGAGCAGCTTTTTCAAGCCTTTCTGTAGTCCCAGCCTGTGATTTCAATAAGCTAGCTTCCTTTTTGACATCTCCAAATTGTCATTTCTGTAATGGGTTTCTTCGTTTTCCACACAGCTCTTGAGCTTTGACAGCTCCTTTTCATTTATTTTGCTGCAGTAGAGCCTCTTCTCCAATTCCATGTGACCCTTTTCTGAAGTTGTGTTGCTTTTTCTGTTTTTTTAAGAATATAGAAAAATGTGTGCTTACACTGCTGGGCTTCCGGGGTAACTCTCCTGAAGAGGATTGTGTGCCTTCTGTCTGTTACTTTGTTCTACTCCTGGTCCAGTGGCCACGCCTCCTTTTATCATCTGGGCACTAAGTGGCTGAAGAACTCTGCCTTGGGGAGAAGTTGTGGCCTAAGGAGCCTGGAGTCAGGGTTCTCTCTGTGATCTCCTCCTCAGCTCTTCTGAATCAAAGCTACAAAGCTGACCATGCCCAGTCCTCCTCCACCTGCCTCTGAGATGAGGACAGGGTCTTGTTCCCTGTTATTCACAAGTGACCCTCAGGTGCCACCCTTCCAGGTCTTCCACTGATCACTTATGGCTTGGGTGTGGCTTATTCCCCCAAGATCCATGTGCACAAAGCTTGGTCTCAGCATTGGAGTTGGAAGCTTTAGGAGGTGGCGCCTATGGGAGTGAGACCTTCAGAAGGCATTTGCAATCTCCTTTGAGGAGTGGTTCTCACCTTGCCCTAGCAGCAAGCTCTCTGAGCAGCTTTCCTAAGGAGGTGAGGTGGTTCCCCTGAGTCTCTCTCACTTTCTGGCCTGACACATCTCCCTTCTCCCATTTCCTCTCTGCTTCTCCATCACGTGGCAACACAGCCTGGAACCCTCACCAGGACACAGGGCCATGTTGTTTGTACTTTTCAACCACCAAAATCATGAGCCAAACATACCTCTATAAAGTACTCAGCCTCTGGTATTTTGTTATAGCAACAGGAAATGTACTAATACAACCATTCAGGTCCAAATTTTCTTTTAAATACATCTTAACACTTTAGAATTGTTCTAGACATCTCCCTGGCTTTGTCTCAAATATCAACATGGTTGATAGCATCTTTCCTTAGCTAGTGATTTGTGACTGTGATTCTCTCCTGCTTTTGGTGATTTATTTTACTTTTATTTGTTAAGTTGAGTTCAGGAAATCTGAGGAGGAGAGGGAGAGAGGTAGGCACCTTCTTTTTTACATCAAATGTCCAACTTAACTATTTTATAAAAGTTACTACCATTAAATCATTACTTCTACTAAGAGCTTATAATTGTGTGTGAGTTACTCCTGATTAGGATAATTATATCAAGCTAAAAATGCTTAAGAAGATTGGTTTTCTCCAATTTCTTAGAGTTGAGGGGAGTGCACATAAATTAACAAACTGGTTTTAACTCAAACCATGTTTAAATAAGAAGCTACCTGAGGATGAACACTGATTTATTTAACTTGAAAATCTTATATTGTCCTTCAGAGGCTAATTACCACTAACTCTAATTCTCACAGTAATTTTAAACAAAGGTTGTGTGAATCTCAGTAACCAGGCATCCCTAACCAATGTGAGTAGCCGAGCCAGAACTGTTTCCCATGCACCACGGAAAGCTGAAAAGAGCCAACAGAACAGTGATGGTAAATAGTGTTATTGAGTTCTGGAACAATTTCTCCAATATGATAGGAAGTGTGAAAGTACTCACTAGAAGAAGCTCTATGTGAAACCTATTTCTCCTGTGGCCAAATGTTAGGCTGAGAAATGCAAACATGCAGAAGGGAAATAGCATTAAACTGTTAGAATCTCCAGAATTATAATCACCCAGTGGTTTTGAGGATGTGGAAAGGCTTATGTTCCAAAGTTGGTTTAAGTAAACGATGGTTTGCTTTCCACATAACCCAAAAGTACCAGTCTGCAGACCCATGCTAGGGATAACTCAGTCTTTTACTGCCACCAGAGCTGGAAAAACAGACTTTCCCCAAACTTGCTCCACAACCTGTCATTCAACTGCATTAGACTTGGCTTGGTGTGAGTTTGGCCAACAATATTTTACCTGCATTCTTACAGTTTTTCCTAATGAAATGTTCTGGGGGGGATGGTGTCCTGAATAGTACTGCTCCAGGCAGTGTGAGCACCTGTGCACCCTGGCTTCTGGCTCTCCAGAGGTGACTGTCCTAAGAGTTGAGGGTGGTCCCACTGTAATCATGTAGTCAAGATGGAGAGTGGAGAGCCATGCAAATGTTAATGTCCAGAGGAAGCTAATCAAGGTGAGATGTCTGTGTTGACGGTCATTCCCTCTAAGATAGACCCAGAATCAATGGCCCATGGACTTCAACTCAGCCACATTTTCCCCCTCTGAAGCTGAAACTCTGGAAAAGAGGAAGTCAGACTGCTAGGCTCCATGATTCATCAATTGTAGCCTGAAATCCAACATCACTGGAAGATCCAAGAGCTCTTGTTCACACTGTCCCCCAGCTCTGTGCCAGGAGAAGGACTTTGATCTGTAGGAAACTGTGACCAGGTACCTGGGCCAGGAAGGAGCCAACCTTGGCCTCTCAAAGCTCAGTGATGGTGACCTGGGGCCACAGCACTTGGGTCAGGAACATTTCCCACCTGCCCAGCATAAATTCCTGATTACAACAAACTGCTGAACTAGTGCTGTCCATATCTGGGCATCATAACTGAGGGCTGTCCTTGGAGGAAAAACCAACAGTTTTAAAGGTCTTACGAGGAAGATTCTTGTAAAATATCTATTTGAATGTCTCCAATTCCTGCCCACTCCTGTCAGGGTGGTACTGAGAAGTCCCATTTTTATCTGATTTGCAGGGCTAGTTCTTTCTGGAGTCATTTGGAATTTTCTTTTTGCTTTGAATATTCTTATACATCATTGTCATGTGTCCATGTGAGGTTTTATCTTGTCAGTTCTCAATTCTGTTTCTGCTCTGTGATCCCTTTCCATCTGAGCTCTCTCACTTTTTAAAAAAAATTCTGAGAAATTTATTTTCATTATTTCTTCAAATATCTCCTCTCTCTTTCCCTTCTCCTTTCCCTCTCTTCTTTCCTCCCCTTCTCCCTCCCTCCCTCTGGGACACTTATCCACCCCTATGCACTGCTACCCCTGCCTCCTGCACTTTTAGCTTTTCTGGTGCCTTTTTCTCCTTCCTCCCTGCTGCCTTGGGCAGGTTCTTCAGAGATCTCCCACCGTCTCCCATGCTGCCTGTATCTCTTCCAGATAGTCTTCATTTCTACTTTTATATTTTTCATATGAAACATTTCCACTTGGTTCTTTCTTACAACTCCTTGTTACAGCCAAGAAATTATTAGTCTTCTTCTTTAGCATATATTTATCACGTTACTTGAAAATTCCAACTCTGCTTCTACTGGTGTTCAGTTCGCTGCACTTCTCCGTGGCAGCCTCTGGGCCCGGCCTATGGCTGCAGTCCACTCCCGCTGTCTGGCGATGGGTATGGAGAAGGTAAAGGCCAGGTCCTGCTGGTGTCTTGAGAGAAAGCATAAGGAAAGGGAGGGCCTGGACACAGAATCTCAGTGGATGAGCCACACTTACTAATAGTATTTGACAACTTTGTCCAAAGTTCTTTACACTTACAAAGAACTAAGTTGGAATGAGAGTGGTCTTCAATTTTGACCTCTACCCAGGGTGTGATGGATACTCTAGGTGGTGGAACTGCGCACCACCTCCATGAGCCTCTGAGTGGCCTGGCTGAGCAGCCCAGCTGCTGCCACTGACTCTGGGGAAAAGGGGAGACTGGGTGGCATACACGAGGGCAGCACAGGGAGAAAGAGCGCTCCTAGAGGTCCCTCCTTAGTGCTGTTAGGGGACCTTGGTCCCCACACCCTGTGCCAGTTTCCCAGCCAGGGTGTTGAGTTCCTGGGGCACAGACTGCTCCCCAAAGGGTGGCTATGGTTTCTCCAGAATGAAATGGATGATGCCCACTGGGCAGGCGCCACCCTAAGGAGGAACAGAAACTTCACACTCACTTGAACTCACATGAGGCTACCAGCCCACAGCAGCCCAGTCCATAGCCCATTCCTGAGCACGGATGAGAACAGATGACACAGGGATGGCTTCCCAGGTGAGCCACCAGGCTGTAGGCCTGAGGAGCAGGTATTGCCTTGCGTGCAATTGAGAATGCATCAAATTCAGTTAATAGCCCAACTGCTTGAAAAATAACTTCATAAATTAAAAGAATGTAGCTTTCAAATCTCTCACAATTAAAAATGCAACTCAAATATATTCTCTTCTAGGCAGACTGTGCAGTGATCCAGATTATTATTGAGAGGTTGCTTAGTGACAGCACAGGACCTTTCTTCCTCCTGACCACACAAGCCACTGGCCGCCTAGGCCTCTGTCTTTTGCAGTGGACATGGTTACCAAGAAAAAGGACTCTAATGTTGAAGCTGATTCCGAGAGAAAGTAACATACTTCACTGGCCTTCACTACAGCTGAGCAGTGGCAGCTTCATTTTCTGTGAACAGCAGAACTGCCTTTAACAACTTCTGTACCACATAGCAGTTTGTGACTATATTCTACTAAGGTGTGATTCAAAAATGCCATGTTTAATTTTAAAATTTATTACTGTAAAAAACAGTGCCATTAATACCCCTCAAACTCCTCCTCCTAGCTTCAAACACACTTATCCCATCCTTCTTGCCACTTTCTGAAGTAGCTCTGAAAGTCCTCTTTCATGTCTTTAGTTGCACTATTGTGGCTGCCTTGATAGCCTCAGTTGACTTGAAACATTGACTTTTCATAGTGATTTTGACTTTAGAAAACAGCCAGAAGTCTTACGGTGCCAAATCTGGTAAATAAGGTAGACGAGGACACACTGTAATGTTTTTACCAGCCTGCCTTTGTGTATGGCACTTGGCAGCAGCACTCACTGTATCTTTTTTATCACAGCTTTTAAAGACACTCATGAAAAGGAATTCCAGAAATGCTTCAGAAAGTAGCAAGAATAACAGGTTAAGTCTGTTTGAAGCTGCAGGGAGTATTCTGAGGGGGATTAATGCCAACGTGTCTTACTATAATAAGAATTTTTTTGAAAAATTTAAACATTCACTGAATATTTTGAGCACACCATGTATAGCTTTTAGGATTCTTACACAACCTCTAAATACACAGAAGCATCTTAGAAAAAGATAGAACCATTGTTTGGGTGCAGCCACATTAGTCAACCTCATGTAAGGAACCATTTTATGTTTTATTTTGAAAAGCATATGTGTGAAAAGGTAGACTATTCCTCAAGTGAGCAGGGCACAGGATCACTGAACTCCAGTGAGGAGCAAAGAGGAGCTGCTGAATACTAATCCCAACATGGAGCGGCATGACTGTCCATCCACATAGCCCCATCATCACCAGTGGGTTCAGATGTTCAGACCCCAGGTACCATCACAGCTGGCTTGGTGAGTGTGAGCACGGAGCAGGAACTGTGCATGTTTTACCCGGGGTTGTGCTAGCACACTCACTGCAGTGCTGCAAGTCCTGAGTGCACACCTCTCTCTGCTCTGAGGGTCCATCACAAAATAAGGATGCCCAGCTCGCTCTCGCCAGGGCTGTGCTCTCCAGGGTGGCTGTGTATTTGCACTTTCATTCCACTCATTCTTGTTTCTAAGTGTCTCGGTTGTTTGGGCTGTGACAGAGTTCCACAGACTGGCTGACTTATAAACAACAGAAATTTCCTAGTTCCGGAGGTGTGAGGTCCAAGATTAAGGCACCCATGGGCTGGGTGTCTGGGCAGGTTCCTTCTTCCTGGCTTACAGATGCCCACATCTTCTGTCTTCACATGGCTTCTCCCTCGGCTTGTTTTATGAGGATATTGATCCCATTCGGGATGGCTCTGCCTTGTGACCCAATCACTCCGAGGCCCCACCTCCTAATACCTCCACCCTGCAGTAAGATTTCAACGCATGGACTGGGGAAGGGCAGGACACAAATTCTCTATAGCACCCAGACAGAATCTACAACAACTGATTTTTCCTTCCTTCTTCCTTCTCTTCCTTCCTATTTTGAGAATGTAATGACAGGAATATTTATAAAGGTTGGGTAGAGTTAAGGAAAATGAAAAGATTAAGATGAAGCCCCAAGACTAGCAATAGCTGAATGCTGTTCCCGGCCCACACATAAAGAGGCGACAAGATGAGCCATTATGGAACCAGAGAAAATAGAACAGCTGGTCTTGTTAATTAAACTGGAGATCAGTGTTACTCCACACACTGTGACAGTTCAGCAGGAAAAGTTTTAATTTTAAAAGAAACAAAAGACTGCATCTTGGGACGTCCCTCCAGCCATCTGATTCCAAAGTCTGTCCTGAGCTATTTTTCTGTCTTCTTCACACCACAAGTCTTCCAGGTTGCTGAATCCAGCCTGGCCCACTATTTTACAGCTACGTCACAACCCTGGGTCGATGTGTCTGTTCCCTGAATTCTCTTTTGAGCCATTACAGTATCTGGTTGCCTCATAATGAATAAACTCAAAAAAATTTTATCATGTGCTCATCTGGTACCAATATCAGCCTTGATTTTATCCTTTTATTTTGGAAAACTATCTTTAAAAATAAGCACACACACACACACACCCCACCTCGTTATCCTGTGGAGAGCATCTGACCATGAAGTTGCCTGACCTTGCATCTCAAGGTCCTTCAAGACATACAGAGCCATCTGATGCAGTGGTGGCATTTCTAGCAGCCAGGCAGCACTACACACCAACTCCTGGCTTAGGGACCCAGCCCAGCTTTATTGCCACTTTCTGGTGGATTTCCTGGACATGCTCAGTTGTTTCTTGAAATCTATGGTATAGAGCAAACCATACTCCACCAGATATTCTCTTAAAACTTTTCTCAACAGTCCTAAATCTCAGTAGGAGGCACAGGGCCCCTCCCTAATCAGGGGGATTCTTAACTGCCTGAGCAAGTTGACAGATGTGCCTCCACACTTCACCTGTCAGCAGTATCCAGGCCTCAGATTCAAATGAATTTCACCGGGTCCCGGGTGACAAGGCAAAGCCTAGTTCTGCTTAATGGTGATGCACAGCCCTGGTCCCTGCCCCACCAGAATACTGCTGTGTCCACCTTACAGATGAGGAAACGGAGGTTCAGAGCTCAGCACTTTGCCTGACATGACACATTTAGCACGTGTTTGATGTAGTTCAAATCCAAAAGGGTCCCAATCCAGTACTTCCCACTCAAATGCCAATGCTGAACACTCTCTTCCACCAAGGTGCCCAGATTCAAAGGGAGAAAATCTTCCCAGGGAACCTCAGAGCAGAGTTGTCCTAATTTCTCCATCCTTAGGACAAAATACCTGACACCCAGGGTTTAAAGGAGAGGTTTATTTTAGCTCTTGTTTTAGACGTCTCATTGTGTGCACAGCTGGCAAGGTGGAAGGGCCTGGTGGAAGAAAGCTGCTCATGTCACAGGCAGACAGGAAGCAGAGAGAAGGGAAGAGTCAGGGAGGGAGATGACCCTTCCAGGTCATACATCAACAACCCCGCTTGTCCAACCAGGCTCCACCTCCTGACAGCACATTCAGATACAAACTCATTGGTGGACCACTCCACTGATGGATTCCATCTCCCATGATGTAATCACCTCCCCAAGATCACACCTATGATTGCGTGAGGCTTCTGGGGGACATGTAGGTATAAACCCTAACAAGAGCAAAGCAGCATTATCTTTTTCTTGAATATACATAAACACTCAGACACTTCTAAGCTGATGTCTAAAACTTTTCATCATGAATGAAAAGTTAAGGAGATAATTTCTAGCATATTTTAAACTTGAAATTTTTAGGCACATCCTTACATCTAATGATCAAATGACTTGATACCTATCATCACCCAGAAATGCACACTCATAAGTTTCCATCTTTCCTTCTTAAATTCATATGAGAAAACAAAGGTTCAGAGGTTAGTACCTTGCTCAGTGTGAAGACCCTAGGCTCAGTCCCTAGGGCCCCACCCAACACACACTGAAGTAAATTTTATGAAAATATTATCTCTTAACTCAATGACAGGGGCAGGGTCTGTGTTTTTATGGATGAATGATTAAAGTTATATAAATAAAACAGGAAGTCACCACCAGCAACTTTCTTTTTCTAGATTGGAAAACCTTGTTCCTATGAAAAAGTGAAGAGTGCTACCAGGAGTTTTGAGAGATGTCTGGCTGGCAGACACCACTTCCAGGTCAGAAGTTCCCTTGGGGTGGGAGGACAGTGGGCCGTTAGGGGGCTTCTGAGAAGTAAGGGTCCTGTCCTGCTGTTAACCAAGGTGATGAGTGCACTTGGAGTATTTTTCACTCTGCCATGGACAGAATTCAAAAAGTCTTTATATCTACCCAGCGTTTAATTTTACAATAGGAGACAGGAAAGAAATACCATAAAAAACACACGGCAGATAAGCAGTTTATCTTTCAATCAAGTCAATCAGGCTTACAGGGTTATCTTTTTGGACAGTTTATTTTGCTTCTTTTACTTTTTAATTAATTGATTTTTTTTTTTTTTTTGGTACCAGGCATCGTACTCAGGACCTTATGCTTTTGAGGCAGGCGTTGGAACCACTGAGCTAAATCCTCGGCCCCAAATGATTGATTTTTTTCAGCAATGGGAACTGAACCCTCCTTTGTCTCCTTTCCTACAATGCATTACTTAACACCTGCCAGACAGCTCAGGATTTCACATCTCTTGGCAGGTGTCCTTTAGAGACATTACATCTTCCCTCCCAACTCTGTCAAGGATTCATTTCTCCCTAACTGGAAAGGGGGCTGGGGCAGGGAGATGGTGCCACAAATCAAGGGTTCAGGGAAGACTGTCTGGTCAGAGGTAAGGACCAGCAGGCTGAGTGGTACAAGGCTGGGGTGTTCCCATGGTATGGCCTGGAGAGTGACAGGAACCCAAGAGCCTTCCTGTTCCCATTCCCCTCTATATGGGAGGAGCAATCATGTCAGTTCCTGGCCACACCTGGTATCGCAGTGTCTGTACACCCCAAGCTTCCCATGGGGCTCTGAGTCCTCTGGGACCAGGAAGAAGGCACACACCTGCAGGTGCTCACACTCGTCTTTATTAGCCCAGTCCCACCTCCTGGGGGATGCAGGGCCAGCCAAGGGTACACAGTCCTCATGTGGGTCCTGCCTGTGTGGCCAACAACTGCGGCACCTGGGGTAGGTAGGCAGATCGGCACAGCTGCTTCAGGACCTGGTTTCCTCAGGTACAGAGTCCCATGGGAGGAAAGGCCAGAGTGGAGAGTCCCATTGCTCTCCACAGGAAGAAGGCTCAAGGCCTCAGGACACAGGCATCATGGAGTAGAAGCCGAGGCCTAAGTGGTACTGGAGGCACCAGCAATGGGCCCTGGGTCGCACCCGCTGCCCTCCCCAGTGTGACCCCTTGCCTGACTGTAAATGTTCTTCCAGTCAGTTCTGTGCACAGAAGGCATTTGGATCCCTTGAGATCACTGCGTCCTGTGGGCTCTGCTGTGGGGTGCAAGGACGCAAGTGGCAGGAACCTGGCAGCCAGGAGTACTGCTCCATCCTGGGGCCGCCTTGGCTAGGAGTGGACAGCCCTGTGCGCAGGTCGTTTCTCTGTGAAGAAGCTTTTCAGCAGCAGCACCTGGCTGAAGCTCACTACAAACAGGGCGATCGTCTCACCAATGGACCAGTAAGAGACTCGGCTGTTGAGGTCTTCAGCTCGGGCTCGGTCCTGGGCTTCCCGGAGCCGGTAATGTGTCTGGGAGTCAATCACTGTCTTCAGAGCCTCATGGATGGTCACACAGGCAGATTCCATCTGAGCAGGAAGACACAAGCAGTCAGCGCTGACCTGAGACACTGTGGATGCCAGCTAACAGGCAATTTGTCGCTGACATCGAGGGAGCACTCTGAGTGCTAACTCGGTGTCTGTGCAAAGAGTCTACATGGTCCTGTTTACACCGAGAGGAAAGCGGACCTGGGGCTCAGAGAGGGCCAGTGACCTGCCAGCAGCACTGTCAGTGGATGGCCGGGTCAGGATCTGACTCAACTGTGTCCTGAGTCCATGCTCATGAGCACAGCCCTGTTTCTTATTTAATCCTTGTGAAGTACAGACAAGCAGGTCACCACCCTCGTCGTCAAGCAGGGCTGGGTGACTGTACACCCAGTGAGCTGATGGGGTAACTGAGGCTCAAACAGGCTACATACATTGCTGGGGTACATGGCTAATACGCCAAAGCAAACAAGACCTCAACCGTTTGGATTCTGACTTTCCTGCCCCCTCTGTTGTGTAACTGATGATATAGTTTTATGTATAAACACAGACTCAAAAGGACATCCATCCTCTTTTCATGTCACAAACATACACATATGCTCACGTCCTACTTCACAACATCCTGTACCTGCTAAAATACTGTGTGGAAAGCAGAACTTTGAAAACGCCCTGACCAGCACCCCAAGAGCCCTGTTCCATGCCCAGGAACCCCAAGGCCTGATGTGCTCACACACATCCACAAAGCAGCTTTCTCCAGCTGTCCTCGGAAGTGACCACCTGCAGGACCAGCAAAGGGCCCAAGGGGCTGACAACACAACAGATGACAGCTAGTCAGATGGGGGACCCTGGTCTTGCAATGGCACAGAACTGAACCCAACAACAGCCCTGAGAGCAGGAAAGCAGCTGCTCCCCAGGGCATCTAGCTAAGAGCCCACCCTAACCAACACCTCCTTCCTGACCTCAGCCAAGCCTACCCAGACTTACACTGTCCAGAGCTTCGAGGGATGAGGGGGCTGAGCCAGCCAGTGTGTGCGTGGCAAGAGTCACTGACCAGCAGACAATGAGGACAGCTTGCCTGTGCAAGACATGAGTTCTCACTAGAGGCTTCCCCGGAACCTGTGTGCCCAGTGTGCAGGCAACTGTCCCCAGCCACGCTGCCCAGACTGCAGATATCACTAAGAATTCACCAGTACCTCAGATCCAATCTTAAAGGCAAACTGCCTACAATGCACCTCATAAGAAGTTGCAGGAAGCTGCCCACTCCGGAACCTGTTTCTTAGCACAGTGACCATCCAGGAGGTGAGTAGGGAGCCACAGTCACAAGACAGGGCTGCCCTTTCTGAGTCACTGGTGCACTTTCCTCTGGCCTTGCAGGAGCTGCACTGCATGGGGAAGAGCAGCAGCACCCCCAGCCCCTGCACTGCCTGGTCTCCAGCCCACCTCCCAAAGCAACAGCTTCCTCTGTGCCTGGTGGCTGCCCCTCTCCTGACCTGTGGATGGGAAGGGGGACAATGTCACCTAGATAGAAAGGTGACATGATGTGAACTGTGGGGTGGACAGGCGACAGCAGAAACCAGGGAGGAGGAGCCCATCTGTGCTCCGATGTATCCCACAACGATACCTGTACTTTGCTTCTCAGCAGCTTCCTGTTTGTCCGAGTACCTACCACATACCACATACCACCCTCTCTTGTGACCAGTGTCCTCAGCCCAAGTGCTGAGGAGGTGAAGTCTACAGATGCCTGACACTAAGAAAGGAACAGATGATTCCAGAAGGGCTGGTGGCAAATGCTGACCTCCAGACAAGGCCACTTGGTGCAGACCTGCCTGCTGAAGCTGGTGAACTTGCTCCCTGCTTTCCTGCCCACCTTTGGGCCCTCCACGGGATGTCATCCTCACAGATACAGAACAGGGACTGAGCTGGGAAGGAACTGGGAAGAGGCCACAGTGTGGGGTAAAGCTATGGAAACCTGTGCCCAAGGTAACTCAAGATAAACTGTGTCAGAGCCTCCCAGAACCAACCTATGACCTCAACACAAGTAAACGGCAAGGCAAACTAATTCCACGCATAAAATATCCAGAGATCCCAGGAAACCAGTACAACAAGTGGGGCTGGGGCCTCAGTAAAATTTCAAACCAGGCTCAGGTTCACTAATTCATTCAAACATCACTGAATGCCCACTTGTCTTCTAGGCACTGTGCGAAGTCCTGAGAATCCAGACTCAATCACACACAGCCATTGACAACTAAAAGGAAAAGCTGATCGACTGTAAGGAAAAGTGGAAGCATTAACCAGAGGGGGAACACCCAGGAGAAAGCAGCCAATCCTACCAGAGGGGAGGGGACTTGACACAGGAAGTATAAACTGCAACCTGACAGACGGGCAGGACATCACCAGGCTGCAGATGGGAGGCCCTTCCAGGAGTGCAGGCCTGGAAATCACCAGGTCACCACAGTCCCACCAGCCAAAGACAAGGGCCCACTTAGTCACCATGTTGGGAAGGAGTGGATCTGGGGTGCTGAAGTCTTCTTGCAATTAGCAGAAGGGATGGATAAACACATGTGTGCATGCATGTGTATGTATCATGGTTGTATGTGCATACACATATGTATATAAATATATATGCATACATACACACAACATTTTATTCCTACAAACTCAGACTTCAGTTTTTAAATACTAGGAAAGCACTCACTTGGGTTTCCATGATAGAAACCCATTCTCCAAGTTTCTTTCTGTCACAGTTAGGAGCTCCAAGTGCACACTGGACTTACCAGACAGGCAGCTCCTTAGGCGCTGGGCCCTGGCCTGGGATGCAGTAGTGCTGGCCCATAACTTCTCAGTACTGTTGCCCTGGAGACCTTTGGGGCACAGATCATACCCACACCCCAAGAAACCCTACGGCATCTCACCACCAGGAGTCAGACAACCCTCCCCATGAAGACATGCTATTTCCTCATCTGCTGGGATGAGTTAGTGTTAGTCAGAAAGAAACCTCTTCCCCTTGTTATCACAAAACTTCCATCAGACAGACTCCCCAGCCTATTTCAACGGCAACAAAAAACAGCAGCCACTGGCTAAAAGGGCACCCACGCCCAGCTGACCAAAAACTGGCCGGTGAGAAGACAAAGGTCACAGCTGCTCTGCTCCTGTGACAGACACACTTCCGACAGCTCCACAGTTCACTTTGCCAGGAAGCCTGGCTGGCCCTCCTAGAAACACTGATCGGGCCTTCAAGACTCTGCACCCTTCAAGCCGCACTCTGGCCACAGTGCTGCATGCTAACTGGCCAGCTAGGCTGCATCCCCCACAGGGCTGGGGCCCCATCCCGCACACTTCAGGCCCAGTGGGCAGGTCACGTGAACTCTGCCTGAGATGACTCAGTCCTGCAAGCTGTGACACTGCGAAGGAAGAAGTGAACTGTGCTGGATGACGCAGCTGTAATTTTAAGGAAGAGGGAAGATTGGGCAATGCATAGGCCTCCATGGGTATGGACACACCGCAGAGGATCACGACCCACGGCCAGCTTGGAGGGCAACCAGAGGCGATTTGGCTTCCCAGGGCTGCAGACACACTGGCCTTGGCTCTGGAACAAGTACATCCAGGGGCAGTTGATCCTGTCCTACAGGTTCTTCAGGGCCCTGACAGTCATTCAACAAACACCTGATGAATTTCTCTCAGCACACCTTCTGCACAGGGAGGATACAAGGTAAATTCCAGAGCCTCCGCCCTCAGGAAGCCCTGGGCCTGTAGGAGGGAAGGAAGGAGGGGCTTAATTAAAAGTAGGAGGCAGGATGGTGGAGGCAGGGTCAGATCCTAACAAACCTGGAGAGCAGGCAGGGACAGTGGTGGTTACTTGAGCTCCTGCAATGTCAGTTTCTCTCCATGGTATGGAGCTGTTACTGAGAGACCACTGCCACCCAGGACCATGTCACCTGCCCAAAGGGACCTGAGCAGAAGTGATGCATATGACTACTTGGCAGGCCTTTCTTGTTCTCTCTTCCTTTTGGTGACTAGAGGCAGAGGACCCTGAAAGCCCAGGGGAGAAAAATGAGAAATAAACAAGTGCCTGGCCCCTGAGTCATGCCATGTTGGGAAGCCCCCACCAGCCTTCTTTCAATTATCAAGAGCAAGGAAGAACTTCTACTGTTAATCCACTGACATTGAGGTTGATATGTTATTGCTGGGAGCACTGCGTTGTAGATCACTATGGCCGGGCCTAATTCACCTCCTCCCACAGATGAGGCAGGGCCCCATGGGAGAACAGGCGACAAGAGGGTGTGGTAGAGAAAGGCCTGTCTGAGAAGAGGACGTGTCTTCCTCCCCCTCCATTCCCCATAAAACCATCAAGCATGTTGACCTTAGCTTCTCTCCCGTTCCAGTTCTAGAGCAGCCCCTTTTACCTCCCCCTGCACTTCCCTTATCTCTACCACTATAAATAAACGTACTACGGTTGCCTGGCATTCTTTTTAGTCCCATCTGGAGGAAAAGCCCCACCTGGCCCCAGCTTTGTATCTCTTTGTTCTCTTGTATCTCTTTTTTCTCTTCATTCATTCTTGCTCCATGGACCCTTCGGCCATGCAGGCCATGGCATGTTATAGCAGCTGTGTTGCCCTAACACACCACACACAGTAGGACTTGTCTTCACAGCAGGCATGTCACATGAGCAGAGGCATAGGACCTAAAGGGCTTTGAAAGAGACTGACTGGAATGAAGTAGAAGGGAAGTCGGATACTGCAGGGATGTGGCTAAGGAACAACAAGGAAAACGAGGAGGAGAGCAGTGTCCTTTAGGGCTGGACACTGTCATTAGGGGTTGGGGGTTCACTCACCTGGGTGAGAGCCGTGACCTTGTTCCCCATGTCTGGGAGAATGGGGGGCTCGTCGCCCACCTGGAAGTCAAAGTAGACAGTCTTGTGCGAGAAGGTGGAGAACTCATTGCTGAAGCAAAACTGGTAAACGCCCTTGACCTCAGTGCGGTAGGTGAAACTGTCATACTGCTTTTTGGTTTCCCTGTAGATGATGTTCCCCAGGGGGTCCTCCATGTAGCAGTCGACATCATAGTGGCCTCCAGTGATGACCTGACAGACAGACAGACAGTGAACTGTCATTGAGGGACAAACAACACTTTCTGCACACTGGCAATACCCTACAATCAGCCCCTACAGACTCGTCACTTAGTCTTCACCACTGCGCTTCCAAGCGCCAGGGTTGATACTTGAATCTATGCCTACCTCCTCCCAAAGGTTTTGCTCTGCAGGAATACAGTGAGCCTGATTCCTCCATTCTACTGAGGAGGAAACTGAGGTTCCTAAGAGGAGAATGTGGCAGAGCTGAAATTTGACCTGAAGATTACTGGCTCCATCTCTCACATACCAAGTCACCACACTGGTCTGCAGAGGAACAAATACAAGTGCTCTTCAAGACAAGGCAACAAGGCTTTCTGAAACTAGGAGGAAGGTAAATCAAGGAAACGATCCCCAGACTTTGCCACTTGTTAACTGTGTGATCTGGGGCAAGTCACTCACTTGGAGGACATGTCTTCATTTGTAAAAGGCAGGTGGATACCAGCAGGGCCGGCAGACCTTTCAGGACGGAGGCTTGGGCAAGGTAAGACATCTAAAGCCCTTAGCAGTCTGACACTGAAGTGCCAGTCAATTACAGCACAACCTCAGGTGGCACACCGGCCCTGAGGATGACGGTGGAGAGGTGGCCTCTGGCTCCAAGCCACCAGGGCAAGAACAGGTGGGGCATGAGCTGCACCTGCTGTTGCCCGCTCTGGTCAGACAGGAGTCCCAGGCCAGGGTTACTCTCTGCTTTCTGAATAGGTCTAGTGACTGACTAAGCACAAAACAAAGGCAAACACAGGAGGAAGCTTCACAGAATCGCAAGTGGTTGGGGTAGAGAGACCTTGGGAATCATTGGTTCAAACTCTCCTTCACACAAGGAAAACTAAGACTCCTAGAGGCAACACTACACAGGTGCTCGCTGGCTGTGTGTGGTCAAGGTGCAACTTGTGTTCCACCTGTTCTCACCCTGGTGGCTCCTAGTCAGCAGCCACCTCTCCACCTTCACCCTCAGGGCTGGTGCACAACCTGTCCAAACTGAAAATATCCTCTTTGTCCACGCACAAGTTACTAGATGTGTTAAGCAAGCTCCATGTGAAGCAGTGAGAGTCCTGTGGCTGGGTGTTCAAGCCCAGGTGGACATCTCTTGACAGGAGACTTCTACCCCGGCAGGGACCAAGTGACCGCTCAGGCCTCTAGGCCATACATTTACCAATTTTCTGTTATTGTGCTTAGGCTGCCTGTTAACAGACACATATACACGAATGTCTAAGTGGACGGACCGGTGATGCTCACACATGAAGTTGTCCACGAAACTGGCCTTCCGGGTTGCTCAAGCAGCGAGCCCCATCCCTGCTGCCGAGACTTCCTCCTCCCTGAAGGCTGCCAGCAGCTGCCCCTCTGCCCTGTGACCCCCGATCCTCCCTAAGACCCCAGCTCCACTCACGAGGTCCCCGGTAGCTGGGCCGTGACATCTCCAGGCGGTTGGACAGGCGCCGGCTACCGAGCGCCCACTGCACCCCGGGGTGGAGAGAGAGAAGCACGACACAGGGAGCAGGTCGGAACCCGCGTCCTCCCCCCGGCCCTCCTCGGAGGGTCACCTGCCCGCACCTGGTAGTCGAGCGACAGCCGCACACCCTGCTCCACCTCCTCGTGGAAGCACTGCCGCGCGCTGTCTGGCAGCTCGAAGGTGAGCTCGGCGCCCCGCAGCCGCTCAGCGCGCAGCAGCAGGAGCAGAAGCAGCGCTGCGGCGGGGCTAGGGGCGCGGCCCATGGTGCTCAGCTAGGTCCGCAGGGGACGGGCAACAGACCCAGAGAGCGCGCGGGAAGACGTGGCACTGCGGCGGCTCTTCCGGGCGGGAAGGCGCCAGTGCGCAGGCGTGGGGGCGGAGCCTCAACAACTGTGCGCGTGCGTAGTCCCGGGAAAGGGGGCGGGGTTGCGTGGTGGCCCCCAGCGAGGACAGAACCACCTGGACCTGATAGCGCGGGTTGCTAGAGCGCAACCTGGGCTGCCGGGCGCCTGTGTAGTCCACCACGCCCAACGCCACGGGGCTCTGCTCCACAGACTGCGCTATGATTCGCTGCCCCTAGTTTCCGTCTCTGGAGAACTCAGTCTTCTCGTTGTCTAGACCTAACATGCATAGCAGCTAGGATAAGGGAACATGGGGGCCCATTAATGCCTTTTTTTACATTTTTACTTCCACTTCCTCCTCTTCTTTTCATCTTCGCCTCCTCTTGTCCTCCTCCTTCCTCTTCCTCCTCACTTTCTTCTTTCCTTCTTTCTCCCCTGGAGATTGAACCCAGGGCCTTCCCACCGAGCTACATCCCCAGCCAGCTCTACATCCCCCAACCCCGGCCTTTTTTGTTTTTCATTTTTAAGCCACTAAGTTGCCCAGGATGGACTTGAATTTGTGATCCTCCTGCCTCAGCCTCCCAGAGTGCTGGGATGACCAACCTGCACCAAGATGCCTGGCTAATACTTTTTTTCATCCCCATCCTCTTCCCAAGGCAACAGTGTTTAAGGTGTGACGGGTGAGGTAAGAGTAAGACCCCCATGTACCTGCTCTGGGAAAACAGCAAGTACACACTGAGTGGTCTCATGGAAATGTGAATAAAGGCAGAGATTTCACATTATTTTGGCAACCAGGACTGGTTGAAATTCTTTTTGGATAAAACTTTTTTCCATTTCACTTCTCAAAAGCACTGGAAGAGATTAAACTGATTACTGCCTTTCCATGACTGCTGACTTAAGATTTTTCAGTGTAATTGTATCTACAGGGTTCTCTGTTTTTATTCACTAAAATCCTATAAACAAAAAGGAAAGACATACTGTAGTATTACTACTCAATGATGAATTTTTTCAGGAGGGGATTATTAGATGTGGTTGATTTCAGCAAAGAAATGTCCTACCCACGAATTCCTCATGTAGTTAAGACTGAAGTGTTTGTCAGCAGGTGCATCTGGCCCTGGGTTAAGGACCACTGGATGTGAAAGCAGCCTGTGGGCTGTGAAATAACACACACACATCATATAGCTATTAAATAATAACTGGCTTGTGCTAGACTTGGAAGAGGCATTTAGTGTATACCTTGAGGTTCCTTCCTGGCTTCTGTCCTGTTTTTCAATGCCCGATAGAAAACATGGAAGTAATCATCTAGACGCATCAAGTGGGAAACGAAAAAGCTGGCAGACCAAGGCCACGTTAGCCAGCTGGAGCACTAGGCTAAGAATAACAAAAAGAAATTCTTCTGGGTTGAATATTAAACCATACACCCAAGATCCAAGAAAGCACCTGCATGACTTCCAAGGAGGGGAGCCCGGGTCACAGCAGCAATCCACAGCATGCTGGGTGTGAGACCAGGGATTTCCAGACTGAAGAAAAGATCTTGGCTCAGGCTGGGTGAATGAAGCACAGCATGGTTTTGGCACCTGTTGTATTGTTTAGAAGTTATTGACACTAAAGGCAACTGTCCCACTTTAAAAATGAGCAGAGGACATCAACAAAATAAGGAAAATGTCATGGGATAATAATTAGGAGACCAGAATAATGAATTACCAGGAAGGCTTCTCAAACAAGATAAGGCCAAAAGATAAAGGATTTAATGTGGAAAAGTAAAAACTAATGATGAAGAGAGTATTGACTCTTAAGAATTTACTAACAGCAGTCCAAACAGCTACCATTTATTTAGTGCTACCACTATGTGTGTCACAGTGCCACCTATCTGTACATTTCACATACTTCACGTTAACCAATCCCTACTAGCAATCATGCCAAAAAGCCAAACAAACGAACAAAACAAAGTATTTTTCACATTTGACAAGGAACAAACAGCAAGCACCACAGGGAGTTTGATTAAATAACTTTTTTGTCTTTTGCTGTGCTTCATTAGCTTTAACCAACAGCGATTTATAACTTCCTTTGATTTTGTGGGTTAGCAGGGCCATCCTTCAGCTTCCGGGTTTCTTCCCAGGATTGACACAAAGCTGCTTGGGATGGAAGATGACTCTGCACGTTGGCAACAGATGTGGAGTGCTGGCCAGCACTTTCTCTTCCAAGTATCTTCTCACCTAGAAGAAGCTGCACCATTTTCTCACTTGACAGGCACAGGAGACACCCCGAGTGGACCAAAGTCAAAACAGGAAAGACTTCTGACTCCTAAACTCTAAAACTTTCCGACATCACTTTCTCCACATCTGGTGGCCAAAGCAAGTCCCAAGTCTTGCCCAAAATTCAGGGAGCTGAAGAAATAAATTTTACCTCTAGATGGCAGGCGTTGCACAGTGTTGTTGCAAAGGAGGCACTCAGGAGGATGGGAGAAATCTGTCACAGAACCCAAACTCATTCACCTTGTCTGTCTTTGGCTAACCCAGGAATTGAGCACAGACCTGCCCAATTCTTAAGGCTATGTGCTTCCCACCAAATACACCACTTCTCCTCATACCTCAGGCTTCACATGTTTTGTGTGTTCCATATGGCAAAACTTGGCCCTAAACCTACATCTGACTTGGAGGCATATTTCAGCTCAACATAAGAAATGACTTTCTGGAACTGGAAAGTTCCCCAAGAAGGGAATGAACAGACATAGTAAATGTTTCATTCCTGCAAATATTCAGGCAAGAGAGGTGAATGACCAACCACTGGAGAAGCTGCAGAGAACATTTGTGAATCAGGTGCTAGACTGTGGATGGCCTCTAAATTTTCTTCCAAACTTTATATTCCACAGTATATGGTAGAAGGTACTAAAAGTAGAAAAACTTGGAAGAAAAATAAAAGATGTTATTTATCCACTTTAGTCCCGAAGTGACTCCAATGAAGAACTTTTAGAATAATAATTTAAAATGAGTATCTTAATAGGTGCATTTAAAAATACATGACAAAAAATCAGCATCTACTTATGAGAAAAACTTTTGGAGAACCAAGAATAATGGTGAACTTCCTTAATGTCATAAAATATCTATTAAAACCCGGAGCAGACTTCATGATTAATGATAAACATTAAAATCTTTCCCTTTAACATTGGGACTCAGATATAAATCCTTGCTATCACAATTTCTATCCATTGTTGTTCTAAGAATTCTAGGTAGAAAGGTAAGGCAAGAAAGAGATAAAGGGATAAGAACTGAAAATATAAAGGTCAGCTAGTGCTTATCTCTGAGAGGAAGGAGGCAGCAACGGTTTAGAAGTGGCCTTGGTGAGTATTTCGTGAGTATTCACATTATTATGCTTTTGTTGAACTACACATCTATTTTCTATGACTTCTCTGTGTATTTTAATTTCACAATTTAAAAAGATTTAAAAAGTGAATAATTGTAGTATGGGGACATGGGCAGTATGAGGTAGACCAGGTTGTGCTCTAAAGAAGACTTTATCATTGTTCTATACAACAGGTGCACTCTCTAGAAAGGTCAATATTTATCCGTGCCTCATACATGCAATTGATGGTGAGGAAGGAAAGCAATGGACTCACTATGTGTAGCCTGACTAAAGCAAAAAATAAAAGTTCACAAAGCACTTCGCTTAGCCATGGAACTAGAACTGAGAACAGCCTCTCCCCAAACAAACCAACAGAGAAATGTACAATCACTGCCCTCCTAAAACCTACCACCTTCTCCAGAACAATTGCTTTTTATCGTTGTCAAGCATTTAAACATCTTTTCTATGAGAAAGGAGCAGCCTGGTTTTCATCACAGAACCCCAAACTGGCAGAAACTCCCTGTCCCTCTGTCCCTGATTCTGAAACATGTGGCTGTGTTCCCAGGCCGTACCAAGTTGATACCCCTGTGCCTGGATCTTGAGGAAGTGTCCTTAAGACAGGAGGTTGTCAGGGGTGACTAACAGCAGTGGTAGCATCAAGGGTCCATGGCTGTGAGAGTCAGTGCCACCCATACCCTGAGCAGATGGTTCTGTAGTCGGCTTTTGCTGGTGAACCTGGTTTCTCACCTTTCTTTATTCCTGAGCTTCTCTGAGTCCATCTCCATTCTTCCACTGATTCCATGGAGTTTGAGATTTTTAAACTGAAATGGAACTCACTGTATATTGTTCATTACCCAAGAGTAGTTACAAAGTTATGGAATTTTCCCAAAACACAAAGAAGAGACAGGAAAGAAGGGCTCAGTGAAAACCTATTAAGGTGATCCTAGGAGCAAACTACATCATTTTGTGATCACACCTCTTGGGATGCAGACTAGGCAGCAGACAGATCATCTATATTTCAAAAGTCAGGACCAGGAGGTCCTTTGAGATACTTTTTCTCCAACTTCTCATGTTGGTAACATGTTTTAATACAGAAAACTTTAGTCTTGATCTCTTACAAAAGCTCAGGATATGGGCAAACTGGAGACAACTTTTCTGCCAAGGCCTCTAGTCCAACTGTCAATGGAGTTCTTGTTCCCAACTGAAAACCCCTGAGCCTGCCTGGCCTTTACCGTCTGCATTCTTGTCAGCATTATGACCTTCTGAGCTCCAATAGGATTACCCATGCGGCTCTGCTTACTGTGTTCTAAGTCTTCTCTAGCTGGCGTCTCAGACCTTTTCAAACTCCTCCAACAAACCCATTCCAAAGGCTTCTTAACCATATGGTCCATATCTCACACCATATAGAAAAATTAACTCAAATAGATCAGGGACCTAAGTGTAAATCCTAAATCTATAAAACTTCTAGAAGGAAATATAAGACAAAATCTTTATGACTCTGGGTTAGGCAAAGACTTCCTAGATAATAGACCAAAAACACAATCTATAATAAAAGAACAAACTGATAAATTAGACCTTACAATTTTTTTTTTAAAAAATGGTCTTTAAAAGACTCTATTAAGAGAATGAAAGACAAGCCCCAAACTGGGACAAAAATCCTTGAAAGGTATACACTGATAAAAGGTGTATCCAGAATACATGAAAAACTCTCAAAAATCAACATTAAGAAACATTAAGTTTTAAATAAGCAAGAAAGTGAACAGATATGTCACCAAAGATGATATAGTTGTTAAGCATATGCAGTGATATTCAACATTACTTGTCATTAGAGAATTCCAAATTAAAACCACAGGAAATGCTCCGCTGGCTTTATTCTCGGCTTGCTATGTGGCAAGGCCCGCCCGGCAGTGTAACGCGCCTCTTGCCCTCAGTGCCTCGGAGGCCGGTGGCAGTGGCGTCAGGACTGCTCGGCGCGCCCGGAGGAAGGTTATCTAGTGGAAGGAGTCAGAAATACCAGCAGAGGAAGGGTACTGTGACTTTAATAGTAGGCCAAATGAGAACTCTTATTGCTATCAACTTCTTCAACAACTAGATGAACAAAGGAAGAAATATATTCTTTGTGATGTCAGCATTGTGGTAAACGGGAAAATCTTTAAAGCTCACAAGAACATCCTGGTTGCAGACAGCTGTTTCTTTAAGACTTTATATTGTGTCTCAAACAGAGACAGCCCCAACCAAAATAATACTACCCATTTAGATATTGCTTTAGTTCAAGGTTTTTCAGTCATCTTGGACTTCTTGTATTCGGGTAACTTGGTGATCACTAGCCAAAATGCCATTGAAGTGATGACAGTGGCCTTCAGATGAGTGAAGTCGTTCATACTTGCCGAAGTTTCATTAAAGATGCCTTAAATATAAGCCTTAAATCAAAAGCTCCAGAGTCAGTAGTGGTGGACTATAATAATAGAAAATCGATCAACAGAGATGGTCTGTCTTCGTCATGGGATCAAAAAATTACCAACTTTTGGGCAACACAGAATCTTACCATTTTGGCAAGTAATATAAAAATAGGGAATGATGATTGTAATGTCAGCGAGGGCCAAATGGAAAACTACCAAACAAGTGACAGTAATTGGGCCCAGCGTGGTTCTCCTGATTTGGCTGGAAATAAGTCTCCAGGTCAAGGAAAAGTGTTTATTTGGAATAGTATAGGTTCCCAGGGAATTCAAGAGACTGGCAAAACAAGGAGGAAAAATCAAACTACAAGAGATTTGTTTATTATGCATCACCTAATAATAAAACCAATTTAGAAGATTCCTCAGTGATGCAGCCACCTGTTGCCCATCCAGAAGAGAATAAGACCTTAACCATCAAGCCAGAACCAGATTTGGATGGTGCTCTATTCTCAGGGCCAGATGGTGTAAATGCAAGTCTATTGGCTGAAGCCTGGTGTGCTCAAGATGGAGGTGATGCTGGTACATCACATGATTATAAGTATGGTTTGATGCCTGGCCTGTCAAGTGATTACAAGTATGGATTGCTACCAGGTACTTCAAATGATCACAAGTATGGGTTGCTAACAGGTGCTTCAAATGATTTCAAGTATGGATTACTGCCAGAATGTTGGCCAAAACAAGAAACTTGGGAAAATGGTGAATCATCTCTAACCATGGTGGACAAGTTAAAATGTCCTCATTGTAGCTATGTAGCCAAATACAGATGAACACTAAAAAGGCACTTGCTCATTCATACAGGAGTGAGATCATTTAGCTATGATATTTGTGGGAAGCTGTTTACTTGAAGAGAACATGTAAAAAGACATTCCTTGATGCATACAAAGGATAAAAAATACAAATGTATGGTGTTTAAGAAGATCTTCATGTTAGCAGCCAGTGTTGGAATAAGACATGGATCTTGTCACTATGGTGTTTGTGTAGACTGTGCAGATAAATCACAAGCAGGAGGGCAAGAAGGTGTAGATCAGGGACAGGATACAGAATTCCTTCAGAATGAAGAATATGAGGAGAATAAAGTACGAGAAGCTGATGAAGAGCTGATTGATGATGGAGAAGATGAGAATGATCCACCTCAATGGGATGAATCAGAAGATGTTTGTGTCCCCCTGGATGATTAACTGACCTACTATACTCCTCAAGGATGCTGCATTTGGACATAAAATGAATCGACAATTTGGATTGTTGAACTTGAAGGCTTGCAAAGTATGGTACATGCTGGATGGTAGTTATGTTGCTGTGAAATCTGTAGGATCAAAGCCTTATAGCAAAAAAATTTTTTTTATATATTTGCACAGGAATGTACAGCAAACAACCATATGGTTGCTTACATGGGGTCTCCCACATATTCAGTCAGTTATCAAAGTAAAATATTTTTTATTTATAGAATACACAGTAACTATTTGGGTCCTATAAAAATATAGTACCTGTCCTTAATAGCTTACATTCATGTGCTGCTTTTTTTTTTTTTTTTTGGTACCGGGGATCGAACTCAGGTCCTTGTGCTCATGGCTGCTTTAACATGAATGAAGAAAGTCCATTTATGGAAGTACAATGACAGTTGACCCAATCACTCTGTCCGTCAAACCACTCAGGCTAGTTTGTACTAGTAGAGTTTTGTTTCTATTTTTATTTTTATTAATTTTATTTTTTCAGTACAGATTTTTCATTGAGAGGCTTTTTCAAGCCCATTGGTTTTATTTTCTTGTATTTTTCCATTTTAATTTGCTTCATAACTTAAACAAAACCTCCTAGTCTTAGGTATTATTTCTCAATTTTGTGCTGATGGGCGTGTGTATGAGAACTGGAGAGGTAATTTATTGGAATGAACTAACTGACTTCCCCGAGCCCCTTTCCTTTTTTGACATGAATTTTACAAATGAAGAATAATGGTGCAAAGTTAATGTGGCGAAGTTAACAAAGACCACTAAAATGATTATGATTTAGAAATAACTTTTTCCTGCTGCTCTATTCTGAAAAATGGTTACTCTATGATTTTTTTTACATGGTATTTGGTTTTGGGTATCTGTTACTTTGGCGCTATTCTTGTTTGCCTCTTATTATTTTTGCCAGTGTACTATACCTCAGCCTTATTTGAGAGACAGAAAGTTGATTTTAAAAAGTCATAGAAACAATAAGTAAAGTGATTTGTTTTATAATTTATCTTCCATGTCCAGTTTGGTTAGCTTGTTATACAATATAAGTGAAATATCAGGTTTCCATTCATGTGTCCTTTTTATCATTAAAATTAACACAACATGCAAAAAAAAATTAAAACCACAGAAGAGTAGCTAAACTTAAAATGACTGACCATACAAGCATTAGTGGACATGTGAAGGAACCATGACTCTCATACACTGCTGGTAGGAACATTGGGAAACAGTTGCATAGTTTCTAAAAATTTATATACATATTTACGATTTAGTCACCTGACTCCTAAGTATTTACCAAAGAGAAAAGAAAATGTATGTCTATACAAAAACTTACACAGAAGAGTTTGTAGCAGCTTTGCTTATAATAGTTCCAAACTGGAAACAACCCATCCATCCTTCCAAGGGTGCATGGATAAACAGACTATGACATTTCCATACAATAGAATGCATTCAGAAATGAAAAGGAATGAAATGCTAGTACGAGAAATTACTTGGGTGAATCTCTAGCTATTTGTGGAGAGTGAAAGAGCTAGACACAAAAGCGTACCTATATAATTCCAGTTCTATAATACTCCAGGGAATGCAAATTAACATGTAGTAATGGGAAGCAAATCAGTAGTTGCTGGAAACTGGAGGGGAAGATTACAGAGTGTGAACGAATTTTTGGTGGTGATGAAAACCTTCATTATCACCTGGCTAATGATTGTCTAATGGATCCAGCAGTGTGGACTTGGGCAAGTCACTGAATCCTGCACCTTTTCTTACTTGTGGGCAAAGACAGAGGTGCACCCCTTTGCACATGCATGTATATATGCACACACACACGTAATCCTGACAGCTTTACTAGCAAGATTGACATATAAGAAAAATTTGTGAGCACACAATCAAGGAATATTTCTACCCAAATTTAAACTTTTCCAGAGAATATAAAATGAGAGAACATGCCCCAGATTATTCTAGGAGACTAAGCTGAACTTTTTATCAAAGCCAAACTGTTTTAATAGCTTTACATTACTGTGACAAAATACCTGAGACAATTGACAGAAAAAGAGGAAAGATTTCTTTTGGCTGGTGATTTTAAGAGATGTAAGCCCATGGTTGATTGGCTCCATTGCTCCTCCGCCTGTAATGAGACACAGGATCTTGGTAGGGACCATGTGGTGGTGCAGAACTGCTCACCTCATGGCAGCCAGGAAGCAGAGCAATGGACAGAGTCTCATTGTCCCCTTCAAGGACAAGTCCCTAGTGACCCACGTTCTTCTCATTCCACCCCATCACCTCCCAACAGTTCTGCATGCTGGGACCAAACCCTCAACACATGGGCCTTTCCAGGTTACTTGAGACCCAAACTATAGCTGTGTATATAAAACAAATATAAAAAAGGAAAACTATGAAGCAATTTCCTTTATAGGTACAAATACAAAAATTACAGTCAAAATTTGTCTTGCATTTCGTTCATGTTTTTAGCTGTATGCCATGAAATCAAGATCCTATATTGTCTTTATTTCATATAGAAAACAAATAGTCCCAGCATCATCTATTGATCTGCAGTTCCACCTTCATCACACATAAACTTTCCACTGATGGGAGGTTCTAGTCTTCTGTTCTGTTCTTGTCTGTTTTTCTGGGTCAGCTGCCCCAGTACTGCATTTTATCAAACTGGTTCAATTGTTATCACTTTTTAAATCTTGTCATCTTGAACCATGATCTCTCTTTTTATTATTCTTTAAAACTGTCTTAGGTATTTTCAGTCCTTTCTATTCCATATGAATTATGGAATCATTTTGTCATTTTAATGAAAAATCCTGTGGGTATTTTCATTGTAATCACATTAAAGAAAACATAGCTTTTGCTACATAAATATCTGATGGTCTAGGGAAGAATATCATGTTCACAATTTCAACAAAAAAATAAAATATCTACTAATGGAATAAAAACAAGAAATGTATAATATCTGTATGAAGAGGACCAAACATTTGAATGAGGAACAAAGATAATGAATATTTGAATTTTTAGAGAAATAATCCATGTTTCTGTATTGGAAGATCTAATCTTAAAAACTGTTAATATCAAAATAACTAAGTAATATAGGATCTCAAGAATAATCCCAGTAAAATTTGAACATTTCTTGATATGATTCAAAGGAATAATTTGTCCATCAAGTAGAATTGAAAGCGGGCTCATCCCGTAATTTGTAAAAGTGATTTAAGACTCTAGAAGAGTTGAAATATTGTGCTGTGATACTGGTTCTGAAAAAGAAATACATCAGCAGAAGGTAATGTGATAAAATGGAATGTAATGAGATGGGGCTGGAGGTTTGGGATAGAAACAGACTCCGGAATTATGAAAGAAAAGACTCCATGTCTGGTTCTAAGGTGCTGTAGGGAGAATGCCAAGTGTGGCTTATATTGGATCCCTTAACCAATCACTATGAGAAGAATGAGATTGCCATATCAATGCAGACCAATCAGGACTTTGCTCTGAGCAGGGGCTGGGCTCAGCTTCTCTTCATCCAAAGGCCTGCAAGGATATGGGGTAGCTGCACCCACAAAGTAAGGATCAGATGGGAGGAGAAAGAAGGAACTTAACTGTGTGAGCAACCAACTAGATACCACTGCAGCAAAGAATGGATTAAATGCTTACTAAATTGCATGGGATAATTAAAACTTTACTTTAGATCCTTGCTTCTTCCTCTCTGTCCTAGATCAGAGGTGCCTGGAGGAGGCTGAGGACCCAGAGGACAGGTCCAGGCCATCTTCACCAGGTTGTTCACTTGAGTTGGTTCCCACTGGCAGATCCTTGACTCCTCAGACCTTTATCTTTCTTTCTCCTCTCTTTCACTTCCTTCCATGCCTTGCTCATAAGTTCACTCTTCTCTCTGATAAGCACCATTAGATCTGAATTCCATGATTTCAAAATACCCTTCCACACCCCATCTGCTGAAAGTGAACTGCAAAATCACCTTCCACCAAGGAACCCCTGTGAGAATCCTGACTTTTCTCATTGTGGTGACTCAACTGGATGTCATGACTGCCCTAAAGCACTTACCTCCTGAGATCCTGTCCTTCTTTGAACACCCTTCACCAGACAAATGGAACTGAGACTCAGATCTTGCACTTTCTACATGCACATCTTGTTTTGTTACTTGGACATGGAATGCTGCAAATTTCTCTGCATTACTTTTGGATGTATGCAGTGCCATATTACTTGTCTAAATCCACTAAAATTGGCACTGGTCCCCCTTTAACAAAGTCCTCCTGGGTCCTTGTGGAGCTCTCCCTCCTGTACTCCGTGGAGGTCTACAGTCACAGTGGTTAGGCTGCCTTGATCTCCACACTCTCTGGTAACCATGCTGGTGTGTTCATTGTCAATCCCGCAGCTTCTTCATGCCCTGTGCCTTCTTGTCCACCATGGCCAGGCCTAGCCTCCCAAGACATACCACATAGCCAGTTCTCTCTAAGACTTCTCTGGAAAGGGGCAAGTTCCATCAAAGGATCACAGACTTCTAAGCCTTCTATCAGCCATAAGAATGCATCTTCTCCTCTAGCACCAGCCACTGTGGCCTGTACTTCATCCCTCTTCCACTTCCTCACCATCTTCTCCTCTTCCCTCATCATCTCTCCTCGAAGGACTGAGAAACAATATTGGCCTCCCTTTCCTGATGGCAGAGGTGGGAAAAGACATGTTAAAATTACTCCTTTTTTCTTCTATTAGTCAAGTTAATTTCAGTAATCTAGAGGAAAACTTAAAGGTAGTTTTTCCAGAGAATCACAAGATGCTGGAGTTTAAGACACCAGGGAGACCTTCCAGCCCATTCCTGCTCTTGCTGCTCTGTTCTCGAGTGAGAAGAATGAGGTCAACCAAGTCCACACTGGTCACCATACAGAGGTGCCTCAGAGGGATGTTCGGGGGCTGTGGGTCTGTCCTGTTGCTAGGCGCAGCCCGGGGGCAGCATCAGTGTGGTGGAAACCCTGACCCTGTCTCATTCACTGTACTTGTTTACCAAGAGAGGAGCCATTATATTTATATAGTTTAATGTTAATTTTAAAAAATTAATTATAAAAATTGAGTGCTTTCTAAGGTTCATGTCACTAGTCAATCATATCAATGCCATCTTAAAGAAAAGATAAATTTTATCCTTGAAATTTCACTGAAGAAAATGAGAACTACTACTGAAGGTTTGTAATAGATCTTTTATTGAAGTATTAGTTTCATTACATGGATTCTGACACATCTTTGAGCACATCTTCAGCTTAAGACGGATGGGGCACTGCAGAGGGCCGACCAGCAGCATGGGGCACATGGGGCCAAAGTACCAACACATAAGGAGGAGGTCCAGGACCCACCATGTGCACAGGCTGGCCACTGCATGAAGTTCCAAGAGAATCTACAAGGGTTGGTGGGTTTTTTAAAGGCTTTGGAATGTCTAGAAGTTAAATCAAAGTACCAGACTTTAAACATTAGGCTCATATTCTGGATTAAATTTTAATGAACAGTCTAAAAAATCTTAAGTGGATAGATCATTGGAACTACAGTTTGAAGCTAACTTACACAGTGACTCTAGGATTCCAAAACGAAAAGCTAACCTCTGATCTAGAAAGCATGTTCAAATCTAAAATATGCTTTTGAAAAGCATTCTGTGAGGTTCACTGATGTGGACAAAACTGCTTATTTATGCATAAACCATGACAAGGTATTTTGGCCATTGTACTAATGTAGAACAAGTCTAATTCAGCTAATGCATCCTCAAGAGGTGATGGTGGCGGGGGAGGGGGGGGCTGTCCCGGCACCTGCCAGAGAAAGGCCTGTGGGAAGGTCATGCTGAGATGTAGGCAGGGAGTGGCCAGAGAGTTCCTGACTTTGACTTTGCTTCTATTTGATGGGCCAGCCACCCTGACAGGGCTGCTCCCCACACCTGGTGCTTTGCCTGAGCTAATCACTACAAATCCACCAAGCTCTACTGCAGATAAATCAGCCTTCCAAGTTTGTACACAAAATGCTCCTATGCTAGGTCTTGCTGTCCCCACAGCCAGGTAGTTTTAATTGGCACTGACAATAACTGAAAAAATACTTAAAATGTGCCGTGTGTGTGTGTGTGTGTGTGTGCGCGTGTGTGATGAGCTGCTGAAACCAATAGTTGTACAATTCTCTCTTTAATGATGGAAGCTGTTTCTTTACCTATAATTGGGCCTACATGGTAAGATCTGGTAACAACTGAGTGGTTCTGAAAACCATATGAGCATCCACACTGAGCCAAATTCTTGAGCTGTACATTTTCACCACCTTATATGCTTTTCTTCTCATTTTTTGCCTATCCTGCAAGGCACAGAGACCTTTAGTGCTTGTGTTGTGTCTGCTTGCCAAGAGTCCTGAAGGCCACACGTCCAGTTGGCTCTGTGGTTCTTGGCACATTTCTACTACTGACACAGCTGTTTGCTAAAGCACAGTGACCAGCCAAGGCAATGTTGCACTCAGGAGACACCTGGTCAGGTCTGGGGACATTTTGGTTGTCACACTGAGGAGCAAGGTGCTGTTGCCATCTTGTGAGCTGATAAATATCCTACAATACACAGGGCAGATATCCTCACCCCAGAAAAAAATCATCCAGCCTCAACTGTCAATGGTACTGAGGTTAAGAGCTTGCCCTAATGGAATCACAAAAATAAGCACTTTATGACTATCATTAAGATTTTTGTTGGCGTTATTTAGATCTATTTCTGGCAGAATGTCTTACTCTACAAATGAATTTAGGAATCAGAGTTTATAGAACTTGTGGGACTCTCAAGGAGACAAGCATCTTTCAGTTAGACTTTACTCCATTGTGTATATCATTTAAGAATTGAGATTTTGAGGCTTCGGAAGTTTCAAGAAATATATTTAAATTAGCTACCTTTTATCTCATGATGTCTACCTGTGCCAGGCACAAAATCACTTTAATGCACTGTGTCACTTCATTCTCACCATAACCTTGCAAAGCAAACATTACTGATCCCATTTTACAGAAGAGGGAAATCAAGATGCTGAGCTACTTTCTTAGGGTCACACTGTAGTAAATGATGAGGCCAGGGTGCAAACCCAAGGCTGTCAGACTCAAAGAATTGCTCTTCTATCTGCATGATTCCACCTCTAGGGACAGGTGAACTTTTCATCCATGGAACAAGTACACGTGGGCTGCATGAGAGGAGAAATACATGGGACGAAAACAAGAATATTTTCATCTAAAGTGTAGCAGCAAATGTGCTAAACATGTTTCCTTCTTTGAGTTTCTTCAGAGTATTTAAAAGGATTACACAGATTGTTTCTATACGTCTCCTATCTCCAGATAACACAGGCAAAGAAGGATCCAGATGTTTCTTGAATCACCCAGATCACTGGAAGGCAAATTACAGTTTGCAACCGCTAACATCTTCAGGCCACACTTCCAGCCTGAGAAGCATTGGTGCAGAGCCTTTCACTGCCCGTTGCTCTGGTGGATCTCTTCATGTTCTCTCAAGAATAATTGGGAAAGGCATTTTTGTTCTATGGATTATATCATGTTCACATCCACATTAGTAAATTTGTTTTCCACAAGATTTCCACCCAGGGCCTATGTTGGGGCCAGGGACTAGGGAAAGCTTCCTTCCTGATCAGGACTCCTCCCTGCAGCTCCAGTGGATGACATATCAGAAAGGGGCATGTGGAGGGATGTGTAGGACATTGTGCACACCCACAAAGCCTGTTTCTGGAGAGCTGAAGGAGCTCGGCCATGCTTGGCGATGCCTACAACATAACATGAGGCAAGTGCCACAGGCCAGGCCCTCTCTGTTGGGAGAAGTCTGCTTCTACTGCATTTGATGAAACCAGATATAGTAGCTTAGGGGTTGGTTTTGAGGTTTTGCACATTCCAAAGAATGTCAAAGCCATATTTTCTTTTTAGGCACTTCACAGATAACCGATGACATCCTTCAAATGACATCTTGTGATCTAAATGTGTGTTTTCTGTTTGTCTTACAGAAAATAACTGGTGTCCACAACTTCAGACACTGCGCTTGCTGTGTGACCTCCACACTGCAAAGGTTTTCTTCCTTCGGAAAACTTTTTTCTTGTAATTTTATCTCTAAAACCTAATTTTCCTGAGCTCTTTTCAAGTAGGCCTATAAAATCCCAGGAATTATTTCAGCAGTAAATTCTCTGAAATAATCCCTGTTTATTTCAGAAGCGAGGCAGCACCCTATCTCCATGTCCTCAGATGTGGCCACACCAACCTTAGGGAATGATCAGGATGCAGAGACTCTGCATGGCTGTGTAGGTCTGGATTTTTGGTCCCTTCAATGAACTACACACACTTAGAGAGGAAAGCCATTCTAAAAGGTGCTAGGTCTTGATTTCTTCAAAGCCAGACAGCTGCTTCATCTGCTCAACTTGCATGGAATGCCTTCGGAGAAGCTTCTTTGTACTTCTCAAGTCAACTCTCTTTGGTGAGCTTGGAGCAATGGGAATCATAGGTTTTAAGCCACTAGCGAGTGGGGAAGATGGTTTGCCACCAGGTCTAATATCTGGGATTGGTGGGTTCAGATTCACATTTAAAGGTGGAAGGAAGCCAGGCCTAGTGTGAGCAATGTGGTCTAGGAGCAGAGTTCCAGAACCTCGTCTCTCTAGAAGGTGTGGCGGGCGATGCACTGAGCTGGGGGAAGTACTGGGCATGGCCTCCAGAGACTCCTGGGAGCCCTGGAAGAGGGACATGAGGGAGCCATTGAGCTTCTTTCTATCAGAGGGGCCTTTGCCTGACTCAATGGGAGTAGAGTTGGCTGGGTCAGGGCCTGGCTGTAAGTCTAGGTCATAGAGATTGTTTTCCAGCCATTTGAGGGATGCTGGATCTTTGAGAGAGGAGGGTCCTGATACATTGGCACCACTCCTTTCTTGGTCAACAGGGAGGGTTCCTCTCCAGGCCAGGCGAAGATGGGGAGCGGGGCCTTTCCAAGAGGCTGGTGCTGAGGGTGCTGCAGCCTTTAGAATCTGCTGCTCTGTGACAGCAGGGAAGAGGGCAGGGTCTTTGCCATCGATGCTGTTGGTTCTGGACAGGGGCCCCCTCTTAGGAAAGCACACATCACTGAGGTTCTTTATGACCTCACTGTCTGTGCTGGAACCCTGGATTTCATCTTGATGCTTGGAGGCAGCCAGCACGGAGGGCGCAATCAGGCCCCAGGGCTCAGACTGCAGCCTCTTCAGTTGGGGCAAACGGGCCCTCCTGAGGTTACCAATTTTTCTGTTGGGTGATCCAGGCTCTGCAAGGACCTTTGTGATGTTACTGCCACTTAAGTGTCCAGTCTGGAGGCTGAAGAAGTCATCTGCCTTCTCACTGGGTGGAGCCTTCAGCTCAATGTCAGAGGGGGAGGCACACAGGGGAGGCGACTGTCTCTCATCCACTTTGGGTGAAGGAGGGATGTTGAGATACTGTTTGGTGGTTTTGGTACCTGAAGATGACTTATCTGTTGTTATGATAATCACTTCCTTCCCTTTGGCTTTGCATGCATTGAGGAGATGTTTCAAGGCGTCCTTGTCATCTGCATTTATTGCATAAACCAGAGCTGAAGCTCCAGTGCGATCCTCAAGGCTAGGGTCTGCTCCATTCTCCAGCAACAGGGAGACCACGTCTCCCCCAGCTCTCCTGATGCAGGCGTGGATAAGTGCAGTCTTTCCAGACTTATCCTGTATGTTGGGGTCTGCCCTGTTATCCAGCAAGTACTTTACCATCTTGGACTTGCTGATGCTCTGCTGGTCCACATGTTTCGTGATACATGCCACCATGAGTGCAGTTTCACCTTTGTCATTGCTCTCATTGATGTAAGCACCACCTTCTAGCAGCAGCCTGGTCAGCCGGAGCCGCCCCAGCCACACAGCCTTCAGCAGGGAGTTTCCATCAGTCCTTAATTCAGCTTCATTGTCCATCATGCTGGCTGCAGCAGAAAGTCTCTGAGCCAGAGAGGCGATGAGACCTAGCAAGGGAAGAAGGGGGAAAGGTTATGCATCCTCTCACCTGTCTGTCAGCATGATCACTTCAGGGCCTGGTACAGTCAGAGCTCAGCGTGTTCCCAAGCTATGTTGCCTTGGCTAAGTCATCCAACACCTGAGTCTCCTCATCTGAGTGTGTATGTGTGTGTGTGTGTGTGTGTGTGTGTGTGTGTGTGTATGTATGTGTTGGGTTGGTTGGTAGTTGCTTACCTCATAGAATCATTGTAAGGATTTCATGAGATAGTATAAAATACTTAACTTCTCTCATTGTAATACTTTTCACTTCTCAGTGGTCCTAGCTAGAATTGTTAAGTTTCAAATCTTATGCATCCATAAGCTTCCCAGGCTCCAAGCTCTGGAGATCTGAAACAGGACCTCCAAGGACTAAGGAAAGAGAATTCCATTGGAAATGTGCTTCTTTCCAATCAACCTGCATGCCTGGCCTCACCTCTCCAACATCATCTCCTGCATCTCCAGGCCTCACACTCTGCCCACCTTGAAACCAATCTTATTATTTCTCAAAGGCACCACTTCCCTCCCTCTTGGCACTGCTCAGGTTTCTAATTATAAGGTCTTTCTTCTCTTCTTTAATTATTCATCATCCTTCAAACTGCAGTGTAAATGTTACTTCCTTTGTAATTAAGAGAAAAATCACTCAAGATCCAATGGGAGATTGTGTAAAATTACAGTGACTCATATCTAGACTATATAAAGAACACCTAAAATCACTTCCTTCAAAAGAGGATACACAAATGACCAGCAGGCACATAAAAAGGTATTTGGCCTCATTACTACTCAAGGAAAACTAAACTAAGGTAAAACAAGAAGCCACTACATTCTCACCAGGATGGCTAGAATTAGACGGAATGACAGTATTAAAGATATGAAGTTGGGAGGCAGCAGAAACCTCCTGTAAGTGTGAATTGGACCTAAACTGAACCAAAGGTGCAGTAATTTCACTCTCAGCTTTGTACCTGTAGTTGATTGTAAAACATGGCCACAAAGTCTCCCACGCCAGGATGTGTATGTGATGAGTTGGTCCTGTGACTTGCTTTGATCAGTATAATTAGGCAAAAGTAATTTTGTGTGACTTTTGGGGCAAACCTTTGGAGGGCCTTGCAACTTCCAGCTTGCTCCCTTGGCATTCTGCTGCAGTGTCAGGAAGCATGGGCTGTCCCCGAGTCCAGCTTGCTGTCAGTATGTGGGGAGACAGTCTCAGACTGTACAGCCCTGACCAGCCCCTGCATGACTTCAGCTGAGTGAGCCAGGTGAGGCCATCAGTAGAAATACCCAGAACCTGCCCTGAATTGCAGGAATAGGAGGAAACAAACAGCTCTTGTTTTAAACCACTCATGGTATATGTATGTGTTTGTGTGGGGATTTCACAGCAACTGATCACTAATAAACAGGTATACCAGAAGACATAGGCAGCACTATTCACAAAAGGCAAAAATGGGGGAAGACCTGTGTCGCATCCCTGTGAGCTTTAATACTTTGCAACTTCTCCATCGGAGAACTAATCTTGTTAATCATCTGAGTTGGCACCTCCAAGGAACTCTGACCTACAAAGATAGGTCTTTTCTCCCTTAATAATTGGAAAGTAGAATAAAGAAAATGATGGAAAAAAGGAGGAAGAGGAAAGCAGAAGGAATGTGGGAAGGATTAGAGACAGATAATTGGATTCCCTTTTATGCTGTGTGGGGTGCACATTGCACACTTCTCTTTACCTCAGAGTAGAGGGAGGAAGGAAATGAAGAAGAGAGAAAGAAGATGATACCTCTAGGAGACTGATTCTAGCTTTTCACTTAGAATCAGCATCTTTGTCCCTAATCTGTCCCTAATCATCCCCCCAGCACCTAAGGAAGGTGCAGAGTAAGGACAGGACATCTTAGCTCTTCTCTATGGCCGGGAATGTTGGGCGCATACACAAGCATGCCCTTCTGCATGCCCGGGGATCTGTTTCACAGGTTTTCTGTTACCATTTTCTCACTGGGCCAGTCAACTGAAATCCCTTAAACAATGACAACACAAGAGCAGGGGACAGAGTCAGGCCCTGACCTCTCTCTTGCAGCCCAGATAAATCATGTTGGGCTAATATTACCAGTAGGAATGCTGCTGCATTTAGCTTCCACTTTTCATTTCAAGAGCATTGATTTTGAAAGGATTCAATGTACCCAGCAGGTTGACAGTAGCCTTACAAATTACATAAATGTATGCAGCATCCCTGACTTGCATATCCTCATCTATTTCCCTCTCTCTGTGTTTTAGCTTCTTGCCTTGTTTTCTTCGCAAGTGGGCTTAGCAAAGGCGAAACCTATCCACAGCCCTAGGGTTTGATCACTATTGCAGGCAGCATAGGCCCACACTCAGCTTCCATCAGCCTGGCCTGGCTCTTCCAAAAGCTGCATGGAGAGGACAGAATGCAGGGATCCCAGAGTGCAGGGAGTTAACACTTTGTCCAGCAGAGGTTCACCAATGGGAGGTGGAGAGTGGGGAAGAGATGCTTGATAAATCCTTCTTTCTTTGCTATATTTTGTGCACCTTCCACAAGACCAAGCCACTGTGGCCTGGTCCTGAAGTCCTGGCCAGCTCTGTAAGTCTGCACTTCCTACTTTCTTGCTACACTTTTTATTCTTTTCATTCCTACTTCCCAGAGTTTTATGACCCAATAAAGTGCTCATATGGTTGTTTTTGCCTCAGATTGATGCCAACTGATTCACTGAGCCATAAAAATCCCTTTCAAGAAGATTTCTCCCCATTTCAAAGATGGACAAACTGAAACCAAACATGAAGAAGTGGCTTGCTGTGGTGATCCAGAAATCAGCAGGTGACTCTTGGTGTTTCTTCCACCTCACAGTGACCAAATCCCCCACAGAGCACATACGTTCCAGCAGCCGACTTTATACTATCTAACTCACCCTGTGTGCATGGCTGACCCAACTCTGGGTGGAATTTGAAATTGAGACTAGAAACTCTAGTTTTCCAGAGCTAATAGTAGGAACTGAAGTAGTGGGAGCTCTAGAGTAAAACTGTGTTTGGGGGCTAGCCACATGTGCAGAGGAGAGAGGAGCAACATACTGAGAAAGCCCCCTCTTCTGAGCTTAGCTGCCTTCAGAGTCCATGAACACTTGGAAAAACTTCCAATGAATTCCCATGTTTGTTTCTGATAGCGTGAAGCAATTTCTCTTACTTATGTAATCCAGTAAACCCTGACTAAAGCACCAGCATTACATGAATGCGCATTCAATCACCATCAAACATATATTAACTGTCTACTCTGTTAGGTATTCAGATAAAAAGATGTAGAAAATGAAGGAATAAATGCCAAGGCATTTACAGTCTAGAGGGGAGGCAGATGTGCACTTTAGGAACAATATTTATTCTGTGCTTACCATGTGCCAAGAAATGTACTGAACACTCTGTATTTATTCTCATTTAATACAACAATGTCGTAAGGTGCATACTATAGTTGTCCCCATTTTACTAGAAATGAAACTGGGGAGGGAAAGTCATTTACCCAATCACTTACCCAAAAAATCACCCAGCCAGTATGTTGTAGAGCTGTAATTCAAACCTAGGCAGTTGCACTCCAAAGTCCATGTTCTTAGCCTCTACATGAAATAACTGGGGTTCTGTGCAGTAAGTTCCTGGTGGAAGACGACATGCAGCAGGGAGACTCGGGTGCATGAGGAACTAGGGGTGCTGACTGGGAAAGGATTCCTAAGACAATGTGCTCGCTCTTTTTTTAAAAAAGGAGTGGAAGTTTGCTAAGTTGGAGGAGAAAACTGTTACATTTGGGGAACTAGAGGTTCAAAGGCAAACGTGGCCCAAGGCTGAGTTTTCAGAACATCATAGATGATGGGGGTTAGTGGCAAGCAGAGCAGGTGCCCTGGTGGGACCAGTAAACGTGGAAGGTCCACAGAAGTCAGGATCACAGCTCTTCCTAGCCTGGCTTTGCATGCTGACATTCATTACATGGAAATGGGGAGCCAATAAAGGGCTAAGGAAAAGGGATACATGATCATTTTCCACAGTGTGGGAGATGTACAGGGTGGCTGGAAGGCCATCTAAGAGCCTGTGGGAGACAAAGAGGGCCATAGCTACTAAGTAGGGAGCTGAGGAAGAGCCAAGCTGGAGAGATGGTTTCAAGGTAGAATTTAACAGTGACCCATTAGATGTGAAAGTCAACCCAAATCTAATTTCCTTAACCTGAGATCGTCTCCTATTACGTATCAAAAAGAATAGATGTTATAACACCTAATGCTCAGGCCCTAGAGGCACACCCCTGTAATCACAGCTACCTGGGGGCTGAGGCAAGAGGATCACAAGTTTGAGGTCAGCTGGAGCAACTTAGTAAGACTGTATCAGAATAAAGATTAAAAAGGACTGGAGATGTAGCCCAGTGGTAGAATGCTTCCTGGGTTCAACCCCATTTCTATAGAAAACTAAAGCAAACAAAACTCTGCCAGAGGTCTGCCACTGCACCAAATGTGAAAATTGAACTGGAAATCAGCTGTTAGTGTGACAATAACATGAATGGCATTGCATCTTTGCTGTTAGTTTATTATAGTTTTTTGCACACACTATATGTTAAAGTTTACAAAATAGTTGTCTATATCCATTAGCTTTATTTGCACCTTCTACCAACTCTGAAGAGGTAACAGGTAGGAAGTGACAGGAGGGACAAAGCCACAACATTATGACTAATGTTTCATGTATTTTACTTTTATATGCAAATCTACATTCCCTACATGGGCCACGTTAAGTAATTGATACATGTGAGTAAGGCCAGTTATAGGACTAGAAAAAATAGCAGGGCCTTTTCAAACTGAACAATGCATAATCATCGTAACACATTCAAATAAAACAATGAAAACACTGCTTGTCAGACAATACATGGCTGTGGCTACATCAGCTCTCATGCCTTAATTTGGAGTCTTGCTCTACAGTATTCAAGCAAGGATATGAGATGACATAGGGGTGAAAGGCCTTGGATTCAAAGGTATTTTAAAAACTCAGCTGCAGTCTTTTTATTTCTTATTTCTAAACTCATGAAGATCAAACAAGCTGGCTCCTCTCAGCTGAAAATATGTAAAACTTCCATAATTTTATTAACAATAAAGTAATCAAAGGATTTGTGACAAAGTCTACATCTACCTACTGTCTCTATTAGAGAAGATATCTGTTTAATTTTTGGATATTGGTGATATTTTCCCTGTCATTGGAAGGTATGTTAGCTGCCATTATAGTGCAGGGGAGGTAAAACAGAAAGCATCCCTGAGAGGTGGAAGTGTAGGGGATGGGGGGTATATAATAAGGAAAGAGCCAGGCAAACTACCCATTTCTGAAACACATGACAAAGAACCACTTTGGCATTGCTAAGTTTTTAAGATAAGAACATAGTGTCTAGAGCAGCCAAAGTGGATGGGATTTCAAAATCCTTGAGATGTGTCAACTCTTTTCAATGTGAATTGCTTTCTTTTCCTCTAGCCAATAAATAGGAGACCCTCTTTAAGGTATTCAACTTCAGGGATCTCTTCCACTGAGCTACATCCCCATCCTTTTTAGATTTTATTTTGAGACAGATGCTCACTAAGTTTCCCAGTCTGGCTTCAATCTTACAATCTCCAGAGCAGCTAGGATTACAGGTGTATGTCACTGTGCCTGGCCTTGCAGAGGTTTGAGGGATTGTGTTATGTAAAAGAAAAGCTTCTATAAACGTTTTCAAATATCTTCACAGTTCTTCATTTTCTCTTCCCACAAAAAAGCTTGAATATATGTTTTATTGCACATAATGCCCCAGAGCAAGTTTCTAGGACTTTATAATATGCATAATTTGTATTTGGTTTATTTCTGGTTATAGCTGTCATCTCGTTTCTCCTCCACTTTCTCAGATACTACTATACATAAGCCTAACATCTTCTGAATCTTTATAAATTGCTTTAGTTTCTTTGTGGAACAAAATAGAATATGATCAATGAACATTCATTAGGTTGATCCACCTGAGGTTGCATTGTCTGTAGGCCAAAAATGGATTTAAAACTATCAGCTGGACATATTTATTGTATTTGTCTAAATTTGCTTTTAGTGTTGTAATTGTCCCCTACTCTAAACCTCTGAGGAAGTGCTGGTCTGTGGTGGGATGATGATAGTTAGGAGCTGCAGGAGACCTGGATTCCAACGCCAGCTCCACCACTTGGTACCCGAGTAAGTTAGGGCAAGCATCAATTGGCCAAATGAACAGAATCCCTGGATCCTGCCAACTTTACAGGATTGTTAGAAGGGTCAAGTGAGAGGAGATATGTGAACACTCTGCGGGAAGTCCTGTAAAAACCTGAAGGGTCATTACACTGAACTAAGCTCTCTGAACTCCTCCCCAGCCCTCATTGAGCCCAGTCCCTTGCAAGGTGCTGCCTCGTGCAGGGCCAGTCCCTTTGCCTTCCGGTTGCTGCCACCTCCCTTCCAGCCCTCCATGGCAACCCTCACCCCTCCACCTCTTGACCAGCCTCCCCCACGCTGCTGCAAGGAAAGCATTACAATCCCGATTTTACAGCTCTAGAGCCTGGAACTCAGACACAGTTAACAATTTTACCCAAGAGCACAGCTTTGATTTCAAGCTCAGAGCTATTCCACAGAGGGAAGCTATCTCAGGCACATCCTCCCCCGCAGCAGCCATAACGTATGCTGGCTGTATAGACATGGGCAAGTTTCCCAGACTCTCTTGTTCCAGTTTCCTCATCTGCGAAATGGGGATAAGAATAGTACACAAACTATGAGTGTACTATAAGAATTAAGCAATCTCCGTGGAGCGTTTAGCACAGGGCCCTGGCACATGGTAAGCGCTTTATGAATGAATGCTAGATGGTTGAGCAAGTTTGGATACATCTTCCAAAACCCAGGAGGCCACACGGTTCAGTGGCGGCATTCGCAGGAGCGGGGGAGATATCGATCGTTATACTCCGCCTCTTCCTTCTGCAGTCACGGAAGCAGTTAGAAGCAGATCAAAAGCTGAACCCCACCTTTGCTCTGCCATGAGAGCTCATCCTCTCAGGTGCCACCTCAAACCGCGGCCCTGCCGGGCGCTATCCGCGGTGCTGACGCGGCTGCGGCACCAGGCCGGGGTCTCGCAGCTCTGAGAGGGGGTCAGGCGCGCAGCCTGGCGGTAAGTTCTCTTACCACTTCTCAGAAATGCTCAGATGCACACTCTACAATCTTGTGCAAATTCTCAGGATCATAACCTCTTGGTGCCCACTCCTCCGGATTTCTGCAAAAATCTGACTGATCCCACTTTAGTTCCTGCAAAAACCCAGCCGCCTGTCACTCAGCCCTTCTCTGCAATCATTTCCTACAGAAACCCAGGTGCTTCCGTGCTCATCCCCACGCGTCAACACAAAAATAAAAACGTTTCAATCGCCTTGCCTTCGTCCCCCTCCCACCGCTTCCTGTGATACAGCGGCTCTCCCCCTCCCGCCTCCTGCCTGCCTGGCACTGGACCTGCATCTCCGGAGCCAGATGCCCCCCGGGTGCCCGCGCAGACCCGGGGTGCTCTTACCTAGAGGGGCCGCTTCCCACGCGGGGCCGCCCGGATCCCGGCCACCGGGGCCTCATTACCTCCGAGCTGGGTCAGGGGGCGCTCCGCACCTCCGCGCGCGCGCATGGGTCCTCCGGGCTGGTCCTGCCAAGGGCTTGCTCTGAACTTCTTCAATATCCATAAACGAAGCCTCTGCGTCAGTCCTTTCCAATCCTCCCTGCTCCTCCAAGTTGCAGTGGGAACTGGGGAATTTTCCCCCTTATTATTTATTTTATTTTATTTAGAAAGAAGCATGAAAGAAATTAGATTCTCGCTCCCAGCTGCGCCGCGGCCCACGTTCTCCTGAGGTGCCCGCTGCGGCCCGCGGCGCCCACGTCTCCAGCCCGAGCGGGCGCGGGCGCGGGTGTGGGCGCCTGAGGGGCGGTGCCGCAGGATTCGTCCGGAGAGGGGAGGGGATGGTCCCCAAGACAGGCCCCGCAGGTCCCTCAGGCCAGGATCTGGAGCTTGGGTCTTGTTCCTCCGGTGGCACTGGCCCTGGGATCTTAGGACAGGGTCCCAGTGTGGGAAGGAGGGGAAGAAGAGGGGCGAGGGGAGGTCCTCGAAACTTAGGGTCGGTCTGATTATTGGTGCAGGTTTCCCTGGGCCTCTTCTGAATGTCATTCCCCTCCTCCTTGGCCCACCTCTTCGCAATCCCCAGGGCTTCCTGGGGAGCACTTCATCAATGATTTTTTTCTGCCTTTTTACAAAACGAAACCAGTTTTGTGGTATACTAATTCGAAGTGCACCTCACTCCTATGGAAGAGGTTTCTTCCCCCAGCCCCTCCTAGCCTTGTCCCAGGTTTCCCAAAGGTAACCTGCATTTTTATCTAGTATACGTGCACACAATGTTTCTACTTGTCCTACCCAAAAAAATCCTTTTTCTTGAGTCAATTTAGTAATTTATATTTTCCTAGAGAATTTGTCCATTCCCTTTACATTTCCAAATATACAGGCACAAAGTTATAAATAGTGTTGCCTTAGAATTCTTTATCTCTGAAACTGTTCCATACCTTTTTTGCATTCTGATCTTGTTTATCTGTGCCCCCTCCCCCGCTTTTGATTCACCAAACTCACTGGAGAGCTATCAATTTTACTATCTTTTGAAAGCATAAATATTTTTGGTAATGCCCCCTTGCCACTTAATGTTTCCATAGTGTCCCTTACAGAAATGTTTCCATAAATGACTGAATACTGTTCATAGTTTCCCTGGCAGAGCAGAGTTTTGTAGCCAAATCCGCAAGTCTTGTTTTTCATGGCTTCTAGATTTCTCATCTTGCTTAGAAAGACTTCCGAACCAGAACAAGAATCCTTCCTTAAATATTCTAGGAACTTACAGCTTTGGTGTCTTTTAGAGTCAGTTCATTTGGTAATTATATTTGTGCACAGGTAAGGCTTTGCAAAGATGAAAAGCCAAATATCTCAACACCAATTCTGAAAACAACTTCTGTTCAGTGAAATGCTATCTTCAATTATAGTATGTTATATTTCTCAAAATGAAATCTATTTGGTCTGTGTATTTTTTTTGGTGGATTAGAATCATTTATTAATGTTAGGGTGTGTTTTCATTTACTTGTATTAATAAATTATCTTCTGTTCCTTTCAAAGAGATGATGTTCACATTCAGCTTTGGTACAAGGCTATGTGAATCTAGAATGATTTTTGAAAGCATTATAATTTTTCCCTCTGAAATATTTAAATTATTCAAACAATTATCTTTTCATTGAAGATTTAATAGAACACACTCATAAAACACGGGCCTGATAGATTTTATTTTTTTCCCATTAAGTTTATTGGTACATTTTCGGTATAAAATACAGTTACATTCATCATTGGGATCCTGTACCATTACATGAGTATCTTGGTTCTTATTTTTTTCCCCATTCCTCTGCCCTCCCTTCATCCCCTCCACCCTTCCCTATTTGCAAAGACATTGTTTCCATTTTTTTCCTTTTCTCATATTTTTTCTTTTCCCTTCTTTCCTTTCCCCTACGCCTCCCACTTCTGCTCCTTTAGACCTTTTCTTCCTATTACACAATATCAATTATACATTTTTAAAATTACAATATCAAGACCTAGGAGACATTACCACAGATTTTACAGAATTTAAAAGGATATAGAAACCATATTACAAAAATCTGTTTTGAAATAAATTTGACAACTTCTAAGAAGTACCTTGGAAGGCAAATTAATGAAAC